>WBNQ01090358.1:0-22516 GCA_013401375.1 Spizella passerina
TGTGCAGGGGAGCAGGGAGGGGGACAGGGGCAGTGGGGTGGCGGGGGCAGGACGGGCGGAGGATGGAGGAGGAGGATGGAGCACAGGTTGGGGGGGTCAAGGTGCACAGGGGAAAAGGAGGAATAGGGGAATCTGGAGGGGAAAGAAGGCTGAAAGAAGGAAGGTGAAGAATCAGGGCAGGTGGGGAGGAGATGGGGGAAGGGAAGGAGGATGAGGAGGCAGGTGGGAGCCGGGCTGGGGAGGGAAGGAAGCGTAGAGAAAGGAGGAGTAGGGTAGGGTTGGGGTGTGCAGGGGGATAGGAAAGGTAGGGGGGACCGGCCCGGGAGGGAGCGGTTTGGGGGGGAGGGAGGGGAGGGCTAAGGGGGAGAGGAGATAGGAGAGGGGTGGAAAGGAGGGAGAGAGGAGAGGTATTGAGAAATAGAGGTAAAAATAAGCGTAAAAGAAAATAAATCAATAAAAAAATATGGAGTCCACGCGGACGTAACCTTCCCCTCCGGGCGTCGAGGGGGCAAATGGCGCCTGCACTGATTCCCGGGGTTTAAATCCTCTCGGCCCCGCCCCTCACACCTGAGCCGGCCCCGCCCCTCACACCTGAGCCGGCCCCGCCCCGCCCGCGCCCGTAAATCCCGGTGGATCCGCGCCCGCTCCGCTTTGTGCGATGGATGCTCATCCGGGATGCGGCGGGGCCGTCGCTGGAGCGTCGTGCGGAGCCCCGGACCGGGGGCTGCTCCCGGTGCTGTGCGGGGATCGAGGCGCTGAGGTGGGGCCGGGAACGGGACCTGGGCCTGGGGATTCAGGTCCGTGTCCTGCCGGTGTCCGCTGGGGGTCCTGGGCCGAGCCGCTTCTCCCTCGCCGGGCGGGATGCGGGGCCGCCGAACCGAGGCGGGATTGAAGCTGGGACCGGGATTGCCGCGGGCGGGAAGAGCCGCTCCGGGACGGGCACGGACCGAGCCCGGCGCTGCCGCTCCTGCTTGCACCGCGGCTGCTGCGGGGCTGCGGTCCCGCTGCGGCTCCGGGCAGGTCCCGCTGCTGCCGTGGGGAGCCGGGGCTGTGCCGGTGCCGGGCCCGGCAGGAGAGCGGCGCATTCCCGGAGCAGGCGCTGGATCGCGGCTGGGAGCGGGCGGGGCGTGGGGACTCCCCGAGGCCGCCGGTCCCGCTGGGTAGCAGCGGCTGTAGGAGCGGCCTCGCAGCCGCTGTCCGCGGGGGTGTGAGGCCGGTCCTACACAGCGGGACCAGCGGCACCTCTGCCCCGGCAGCCCCTGAGCACAGCAGGGCCCGCCTCCCATCCTGAGCCCACGCATCCCTGGGACATGAGCTGTAAAGCCGCGGGCAGGACGAGCTGCTCCAGGATAGGCGCTGTCCTGCTCCAGCTGCTCATTCAACACCTGCCAGGTAAGACCTGATACTTTCCTCCCTCTTCCCCCGAGATCTGGGCAACTCACAGTCTCCAATGGCAAAATCTCCTTTTGCACAATTCTAGTTGAAACGTTTTATCTGTGTTTCCAAATCACAGGATATTGTGAGATAGAAGGGAGCCGCAAGGATCATAAAGTTGAGCTCTAAGTGAATGGCCCATCCAGTAATCGAACTCACAACCTTTGGTGTTTTCAGCACCCTGCTCAAAACAGCTGAGCTGATCCCTGGGTCATCTGGAATTCCAGGCTGGGAATTGGACATACCAACAAGGTAGCTGGGAACACCAACAAGGTAATTCCTATGCCAATGCAGCTCCTTTTGTGCTAATGCTGCTTTAAACACGAGCCCTTGGAATGTCTGTGGGGCAGAGCTCCATGGCTGGCACTGGACCATGGAGCAACACAGGTGAACTGCTGTGTGACACCAACAAAATTCCAATCACCCTGATTTCTTGCCCTTTCCAGGATTTCTCCAATAGCTGTGAAGGTGCTCACGCCATGTCTCTTTCCAGGGAGAAATGAACAAGACAAGTCCTGAGGGTTCCCTTGGTCCATAGCAGAATTGTTCTGGTGAGTGTTCACAGCTGGATGTAGTGCTCCATGCAGAGCTGGAAGCTGGAATTCCAGCAGGCTTTGGTGCAGTGCTCCCACTCATCTGCTGCCAGCTGGGAAGGGAAATGGAGTCATACATATCAACTGGTACCTGTTACCCAGCTGTGGCTGCCCCATCCCTGGAAGTGTCCCAGGCCAGGCTGGACAAGACTTAGAGCAACCTGGGATAGTGGAAAATGTCTCTGCCCCTGGCTGGGCTTGGAATGGGATGAGCTTTAAGGTCCCTTCAAACCCACCCCCTTCCATGTTTGTACTGTCACCACCCCATCGGATCCTAGTCTGGAAGTATGACACTTGGGAACAATCACACACTCCAGGTTTTGAAAGCTTGGGCCCCCAAAAAACAAACTGCTGTCAAAAAATGAAGGCCAGGAATTAAAAAATCATTCCCTGCCCCTATTTTTTTGTAGTTTTCCTATTTCCCCTGCTCACCTCCACCACAGGGCTTGGAGCACTGGGAGCAGCCCTTTAGTGCCCACTTAAAGGTGTCTGAGGTGCCTGGCCCTAATTCCAGTTGGGAATGTCTTAGCCACCACCCCCACCTCTCCTTCCTCCCCCTCACACCCCACCACTGACAGCAGGGACAGCTCAGATTGAATGATTGACTTAGTGTGTTTGGAATCCCTTCTTTAAAAAACAGCACTGGAATATCTGGGATACCAGGAGGGTCCCTGGAAGCCACAGGTCAGAGGCACAGTCAGATGAACAATCCTGAACTGGTTTTCAGGGGATGCATCCCCAGCCTGTGGGGACTCCAAAGCTGTTCCTTCCACTTGGGACAGCCAGGGAAAACATGCCCACCATGGATTTCTGACAGGAAAAAACCTCACAGCTCCAGGATACTTGACTCCTCCCAAATCCAGCCAGCACTCCAAGGAACAAACAAATGCACACCACTATTTTTAACAATAATAGCAAAACCAGGGAGAATTCACACTCACCTTTTCTCCTGGGCACAGCTGTCCAGAGCCTCACACTCCTTGCCTTCCATGCCTACTCCTTTTCCAAGACCTTTGGAACCAGTTCAGGGCAGGCAGTGGCCACCAGAGCCCTGGCAGTGCTGCTGGGTGATCCCAGCCCCTCTCTGAGGGCTGCAGTTGCACATGTCCTTGCTCAGGGATGTGCCACTGCCACCAACTGTGGTGGCACACCAGAGGCTTCCAAACCACAGGCAGGCACAGGCTGTGTTTAATTAAAATCAGCCTCCTGGAGAAGAAAAGCTGTCCTTACCTCAGGATTTGCCAGGAAAAGGAGTTGTGAGATCTGCAGATAAATGCAACACAGCTGTGCCCTCAGCTGCAGGGAGGGCTCTGTTCCAAACCCCCACAGCAAAAAGCCAGAAGGATATCAGGGCACTGCAGCAGGGCTCTCAGGATTGGGATTGGGGCACTCTATGGCAAAGCTTTGGCCTGGGTTTGAAGCCTCTGGAGTCTGAGAGGCAGCAGACCCAGTCACAGCCAGTCCCAGCTCCAGACTGGCACAGTCATTGCCAAGCTGCTGGAAATTCAGGGCTTGGCTGCTCAAATTCCCCCTGAGGTCAGAGAGGAGATCCCACAAGCAGGTTTTGGTACAACAGTGCTGATTTCTGGCAACCTGAAAACAACACTTTCCACCACAGCTAAGGGGCAGCTATGGGCCAGCAGGGAGGCAGGGTGAGTGTGCAGTGACCAGCCAGCCCCAAATACAAAGGACATAAAAGCCCCCTCAAGCTCCAAAGGACCACCAGAACCAGCAGCTGCAGAGATCAAGGTGAGCTGCAGTACTAAGGCAGAATAACATTTCTGTCCTTTGTTGTCCAAACTCTTGTTTAATGAACCACAGAACCATTAAGATGCAGGAAATTTACAGATCTGCCCTCTTGGAATGGGAATTTTGGAGCTGCTCAAGCACCTTCATCATTCCAGCGCATTCCAGTTCCTCAGTCACACTCTGCAGTCACCCTTCATATAAAAATCTTCACACAAACACTTGAGCACTGCTCTTCTCACAATACAAACACTTGAAAGATGCCTCTAAAGATTTTTCTTCCCTCCAAAATAGTCTCTTGTTTTAGAGGAGAACAGGGCTTTTTAAGTACAGACCTAGCACTTGTTCATTCAAGTTCATTGATTGGCTTTTAAGTCATTTCTTCCTCTTCTGCTTTAGATCTTTAGTTTTCTTAAATTTCTTCTGTTGCTTAGGTCCTCGTGCTGTTTCTAGTTTTCTTTTCTTCTCACTGGAAAACAGGAACAAAACATCTGTTAAAAATACACTGGCTTGCCATCCAGCAGGGAAATCTTTGTTGTAATATTGGACTGAGGGAGAAAATTTAAACTTGGTGCTAGAAAAAGCACAAAGAAGAGCCTGACTTAGATTTTATAGTGTCCTGAGATTCTCTAACCCAGAAGATCTTGATTTTTAGCTCTTGTCTTTGCTTTTCAAAACTTTCTCTCTCCTAAATGGGGCATCTGGATTTTGTAGTACCTAGAAGAGAAACTACTACAGATTATTTCAAACATTCCATTTTTGTCCCTGCACTGGATTTTGATTCAAGCAAACACAACAGAATTTCAAGCTCTGATCTTTATAAGCAGCTGCTAATAGTCTCTCCTTCCTCGAAGGCTTTTGGAAACTTACAGCTCCCAGCATTCATGGAAAAAACCATGGAAGGGTGGAACAGAGATCACATAATTACTTGAGCTGTCAGGCACTCCAGGAAGGGGAAATAAGTGAGCAGGGAGGTCTCAGCTATAAATCCCCAAGGGAAAATATGGGAAAATGACATGCTGGGCATGGCAGAAGAAAGAAGATGGATGAGAATTAAGGAATTGCAGAAATACAGACATTTTCCAGGCTCAAGCTCACTTTTGAAAGAATTCTTTCCTGAATTTACATTTTCTCTACTGGCACCTCCAGGTGCTCCCACTCAGTGTTAGACCCCAAAGCAAATTGGGCAGCCAGGTGGAATGAGTGACCCAAGAGAGGAACAGTCCCAGCTTCTGTGTAGGATCAGGATCAGATCATCAGCAATAGAGCCAGAATTAAACAAGTTAATGAAGAGAGAACCATCCTTAGAGCAACACAAACACTGGGTAGTGGAGCTCACAGCCTCTCACACCCCAGTTCCCTCAGGAAAACTGAGGATTTAGCCAGGACACTGAGTTTACTTTTAACCCTTATGCTTCACTCTTTTGGAAAACATTTAACAAAGCCAGCAGGAAGAGGAGAGATCTCTGGAATATTTCAAGTTCCTTTACCTTTTCAGGCTGACGATGGAAGCGTTCTGTCCTGCCTTGCTCAGCACCTCGTTCCACTCCTCATCATCCCCCCTGATAATGTACCTGAGTGGGAAAGGGGAAGGAAAGTCAGGTCAAATTGTCAGTACAGAGGAAAACAACATAAAAATGAGGTGTTTCTACTGTCAGGCACACACTACTCTGCTAACAAAGCCACTGTGCCAGCACCCAAGCAAATGGGATTTGGGAAACACACACCAAGTCAGGCTGGCAAAGCTGGCATGGGACAGCTTTCCTAAATCAGTCTGGGAAAATGTGAAGAGCTTTTAAAAAGAGAAATTAAGACAAAAATTGCTACTCAAATAAGCTCATGTCCTTTGGCCCTTGTCTGGGTGTTCAAGCACCCTGGAAATTACACCCAGATTTAAAGAGGCAAAGCGTTGTGTAGCAGAATGGAGTGACTGCTCTCAATCTCTAGTTCTTGGAGGTCTGGAATAGATAAGGCTTTGCCCACAGAGCTGAACAATGTTAGACAAAGCCCCACAAGTTTTCTACAACCTGCATTGAAAAGTATTCAAAATAGATTTTTGTGTCTCTCTCCTCATGGAGAACAAAAATCTGTTTCTGGCTGAGGATAAAAAAAAAAGAAACACAGTCTAAAATGACAAAAAGGTACGCAGCACTATCAATGCTATGAAATAGAATTAATTTGAAAACATTCTGGTTGTATTATTTTCCTTATGTGACTGACTTACAAGTCACTTCAAATCACATCCATTCTTGTCCTTTCTCCAAACATGGCAACTAAAGATTCAAAGAAGGTTATAAATCCTTTTGATTTACCAGAGACCAATTTAGAGCAAGCCAGACAACTCCCCTGGGACATCAGTGAGCACAGTGAGCAGTGTTTGTAAGACAAAAAGTGGGAGGGGAGAGGGAAGAGAGAGAATCAGTGGTATCTGTAACTCCTGTTGGTCCAAAAAGACAGAAGTCTGCTTAAGACACTTAAATAAAAGCTCTGGTTTTAAGTAAAAGTCTACTTAAGGCACTTCAGTAAAGCTCTGGTTGGTTGCCCTTTTTGTGTTGATTTGTGTTTTTTATGCTTTACCCACTTCTGACAATACACAGTGGTTCTCATTTACTGATGGTTTACTGCACCTACAGCCTTGTGCACAAATCCCAGCAAGACCCAGCATTCCACCCAGGGAAGAACTGGATTTGAGACCCAGGCAGGTGAATTCTTACTGTGTAAGGTCCATCTCCTTCAGCTTCATCACCTCCTGCTTGTGCTTTTCTTGGAATTCCTTTGCAGCCTCCTCCTGCAACAGGACAGCACAAGATGCTTTAGGTCCTGAGGGCAACACTGACTTTGTAATGAGAGGAAAATACTTTTTCCCACAAATACATCCCCTAAAACAAATACCAGCTGATCCTGAATAGCTTCTCTCTTTTATCCAATTGCATTTTTATATTACAAACTTGTAATTTTCTGTGAAAACCCCACACTGCAGCTTAAAGCACAACTGCAGCTGCACATAATGCAAACCTGTCAGGTTTTAACTCCCTCACAGTGCCAGATGTGGTGTGGAACCCTTTCCATCCAGGAAAATGTTTCTGTCCTCAGGTAAACTCCCCTGAAGTGTTTACGTATGAACCAAGAATAAAGTTTGTAATTACCAAATCATCATTTAAAGATTTCAGTGTTGGCTCCATCACAACATCCTTTGTTGCTGCCATCTGCTCCTCCACAGCTTTTTCCTGGACTGTGTTGAAGAGCTGAAAATGAAACAAGCCAGCACATGTAAGACTTGCTTTTTAAAACATAATTTATCACCTCTACAATGAACTCCTAAATGCAGACTTCAGCTTTGCTATCCTAAACCTTAGAGAGAAAGAAAACCAGGAACCAGATCCAAAACTTTACAATTATTTCAGTGGATTTCAAGTCTACCTCTAGATAACACTGGAAAACAATTGTATTTTTTTCCAAGGAAAGCTGAGATGCCACCAATGCTCTGAACAATGGCTCAGGCAACAAGGATTGTCAGCTCAGCATTCTGGTCAGAGCACTTCAACATGGAAAACCATGTTGATAAGCACTCTTATCTGGGAAATCACTACACAGAATCATTAAATGGTTTGGGTTGGAAGGGACCTTAAAGATCATCCAGTTCTAAAGCCCCTACCATGAGCATTTAAATCACTGACACACATTTTCCAGCTGGGATTTTCCCCACCTTGCCAAGAAGTTTATGGTCAGTAAGTGGGGATGTGTTAGGGATGCCCAGCACTGACCCAGCTCTCTCCTAGTGCCATATTTTCTGTTACTTTTGGAATTATGGTCCCACACGCCCAAGGCTTGTCCTGTGCTCCCACCTGCACCACTTTGCGGATGATCCTGTTGAAGAGCCCCATCAATTGACTGCTGGGCAGCTCCAGCTCCTTTTCCAGCTGGTCCAGAGATTTATGCTGCAGGCCAATCCCTAGGAAAAGGGCCTGAGGAAGAGACAGGGATTTCAGCAGAGAGCAAAGACAGACACACATCCCCACCTCACTCCCCAGATCCACCCTGCCCACACACACCGACTGTGCAGCAGAGAGGGAGATGTCTCCCAGCTGGCTGAGGAAGAACATCCTGGCAATGGTGGGCACCATGTCCATGATGAGGTGGTAGTCCACCATGTTGCGGGAGTACATCTCCAGCCTCTTCAGGTCGTACGGGATGAAGGCTGACTCCAGCTCAGCACGGCTGAGGGCTGGTGGGAGCAGAGAAACACAGCAAGGTTGGCAGTGTTCTGCAAGCACCAGGACCTCAGTGTTTAGCAGGAATTCAGGTATTTAGTGATGCTGGCAAGGGGGGCTATTTACAGACACAAACAAGACACGGCTGCTACTGAAAGCACCTCGAGCTGTTTTATTTTTCAGCATCAGTCTCATTACATGACTATGACAATGGGAAGATGCCACCAGCTCACATTCCAGGCAGCAGACCAAAAAACTTAATGTTACAACTTACTTTATAAGCTTCTTGACCAATCACACAAAGCAAAAGCATATTGACAGTAGTTCTATCCAATCACCATAAGCACATGTACCTTTGGTGAAAACAATGCTTTCTTATTTAGAATACAATACCTACTTGTAAGCCTTAAAACACAACACACAGAGCTCCATTATTAAGCCTTACCCTTCCTAATATCTTGCTAGATAAACTTTCTGTAGCTTAGAAAGCTATTCAGAAAAGCATTAATACACAGGCCATTGCTCTATTTGCACTTGCTTTTCTACAGTTTAAATACTTTTTCTGCTGACCTATCTCATTGCTGCTGCTTTAGCTCTACTCACAGTTCTGCTGTATCTGAGGCCTGCATCTTGCAGCTTTCCCAAAACCCTCTGATTGTGTGGATTCCCACAACTCCCCCTCTCTCTTCACCTAAAAAGAAACCTTCATAATCGTGTCATTTATTACTTGTGTTTCGTAGCCTTACTATAATATTTCTGCTTATTACCTGCTTAAAGCATGTTCTTGCTTTCACTAAGCACTGCTATATTACAACACAACAATTTAATGCTGTGAAAGTCCAGTCAGTGGAAAGGGCATAAATTACGCCTGACAATAGTTACAAGTCATTGTTCGAAGAACCCTTGTCAATTCCAGGGTCTTAATTCAAAACTTTTGCTGTAAAAGAGGTTTGTTCCCTTGCTGCAGCAGAAAAACCCTCTAGCCAGACACTAAAACCCCAAAAGACACAAGTACCAAGTTCTCCCCAGAGGATTCTCCTGTTAAACATCTTGAGAAAACAGCAAATCAAGGTGCCAGGCTCCAGCCATGCTCTGCCATGCACTTATAGCTGTCCCAGTCAGGGTACTCACGTGCTTGGGGCTGCTGTTTGATATTTTTGTTCTGTAGAATGTTCAGTGCCAAGGAGGGAGAGAAGGTGCTGAACTGGTAGGAAAGCAGGGAAAGGAAGCGCCTCCTAAAATCTACAGGGCAAGAGGACAAAATAAATTAGCCCAGTGAACCTCCAGAATAATAAACAGCCCAGAGGGTCCTTGCAGAGTCAGCAGGATCAGAGTTACCTTTCCAGAAGGCAGTGAGCCAAGGTTCCTGCTCAGAGTCCTCTTCATTGAGCATCTTCAGCATGATGCAGGAATGCTCCCCTGTCAGGTCATTCTGATAAATAAGATACAGTTCTGTGATTCTGTGGTGGATTTCCCATCACCCCCAAGAACCTTCTGCACTCTGTGCTCAGCTGAGGAAGGGAAATACCTTCTAAATCAACAACAACAGATGCATCAACTGCTACTGACCACCTCCACTTAATGGAAAACCTATGAACCTCTAGAATTTGGTAAATCTCTGTTATTTTACCAATAACTATATCAACAGCTCCCAACAGCTCTAAATTTTTATGTGCAAACTACTTGGAGGCCCACATTCACAACCCTAAAACTCTATCCCTTAACTATAGGCCCAAAGAGCAAAAATGAACATAAACCAAGCCTTAAAAGCAGCCTCAGCAAAGCTTCCTGCCCCAAACCCCTTCTCACAGAATCTGCTGGAATGCATGCCCAGGGATTTCAGCAGAGCTGGATTTTCACTCAGGAACAGTGTGGTACTTACAGGGGTCTGCCTCAGATAAACGGGCACAAATCCAGCACGCTTCCAAAACCTGGGAAAAAGAGGGAACACAGTGAGAATTATGGAGCTAAATAAGTAATAAATTGTGGTTAAATGCAATTTATCTGCTGTACAAGGACAGCTGGTGAGGAGCAAGCAAAAGTCTCTAAGATACTTCAACAATCAGAGCAAATGAGCTTTCTGTCAGAAAGCAGGAACAGCACCCACCTGACTGAGGTCCAGCTCAGGGGAGTGAAAAACTGTGACTGTAATGTCAAAAAATACACAAACTTTCAAGGTTTGTGTATCGGCTGTGAAAGGCATTTACATCAGTCAGGAAAAAAACACACCAGCTCTGAAGTCAGCAGCATTTCAAGTTTCTACAGGTCACAGGGGTGAGAATTTAACCACTCCCTACCTATCACAGGCTGTTCTTACTTCTACACCCTGGAAAAATTGGGCAAGTAAAGCTCATTATCTGTTTAAGAAGGGCAAGATGTAACTGGGAAATAGAATCAAGTCCTACTTGAGCAATCTGGGTGTCAGGCCATAAGACACCCCGAGATAGTCCAGGTGCTCAGCTTGTCTCTCACTCAGTTTGAGCAGCAAAGGAGGCAAATCTTTCCGGGGTGTCACGACCTCTTCTAATAAACCAACAGTCTGAAAAAGAAAGTGGGAATGGGTTAGCAGCAATCCCCACAGAAAGCTGCAAATTAAAGCTCCTCTTCTCTATGAAAATCAAAACTGAGTATTTCCTCCCTACAGAGTGGAGACTTACAGGGGAAATTATGCAGCTTAGCATGACAGAAAATAAAAAAAATAACCATACCTCACTGCTCACAGTTGTGATTTCTTTTGGCTTTTGAACTGTTTCTTCTTCCAAACATGGGAATTTGCCTTCATAGTACATCTGCAGCAAAGTCAAAGCTCTGCTGCCATAGCCCATCTGTGAAGAAGCAACAACACGCTGTAAGAAAACCAGGTCTCTGATTTTTAATACAGGGTAACAACATCCTCACCTTAAAACCCATTAACAATCAGCCCTGCAGACACCACACAGTCACTGCAAAAATGCTTTTTTTAGCCACGTGGCAACTCCAGGGAGAAGGACAGTACAGAAGAAATCAGCATTAGCCCTGGTAGTTCAGGGCTGTGTAGTAATACCTGCAGTTTAACTCTGGCACTCAGAAAATGCCAAACACTTGGTAAGGTCACAGCAAATATTCCTGGATTGTGTACAGTGGCTCAGGATGCTCTGGGAGCACTGATTTGGTGCCCTGAGCTTAAAATGCTAAGAACTGGAGGAAGTGCAGTGTTTGCCCTGTTCTGAGCTCTGCCTGCAGAGCCATTTCCCTGGCCCCACCAGAGCTGGCCCCAGGTACTTTACCCCCTGGTAATCCGGGTGAACCGCGATGCGAACCACGCGCCCGCCGGAGAGGCCCCCAAAATCCGGATCCTGGAACTGCACAAGGACAGAGCCCATTTAAGGACACAGCTGGGCACTCCAGAGACAATAAATACATGAAATCCACCCTGGGTGCCAGTGCACAGCCAAATCACCCACCTGCTCTGAAATGGTCCAGGGAATCAGATCACCAGAGGCTTTCTTCCCCCTGGAGAGGCTGTTCATGATGGACTGGCGGGAGATCTCTCCCTCCATGCACACCTGCCAGGAAAGACACAAAACCATGAACACACAGAATGCTTCCCCTCCTGCTCAACTAGACCAGGATCAAAATTGACACTTGAGTTGTTCTCTTACCTGAACAACAGCAAGGACTTCTGGTAAGGAATTCTGGGTGGGTGGAACAGGAGGCAAAAGGCAAAAGAGATGATGGGCAGGGGCATCAGAGAGCATCTGGAGGTCATTGGGGGAGTTCTGCAGGGTGAAGAAATCAGAAAGATCAAAAACTGTCCAGAGAATCACAGAATACCCTGAGTTGGAAGGGACCCATCAGGATTGAGTCCAGTTCCTGGTCCTGCACAGGACAACCCCAAAAAGGGCACAAATGTGCCTGAGAGTGTAACCCGAATGGTTATTCCATGAGGAGAGCTTCAAAATCCAGCTGACTTCTAAACAATCCCTGTATTTTCCAAATTTAGAGCTATTAAGGAATTTGGAACACATACAATGCTGAGGGATGGAGGAGCTCCATGGCTGTCACATCCCCAGACAGCATCTGTTCTCCTCAAGGGAAACCTTATGCTCTAATATGTATAAACCTGAACTTCCTATTTTCATACAGCTCCTTACCTCCTAAGTACCAAATCCCAATATTTTTTTAAGCCTCAGATTTTTAGAACTCAGATTTAGCTCAGCACTTAGCTGAGAACTTAGATTTTAGCTCAGCACTTCTGGGCTTCACCACTCACATTTACAAATCAACCCTGGTCTTGAAACTTTGAGATGTTTTTTTTATTTTTTTTTTATTCCTCTTTTCAGTCTCATAATGGTGCTGCTCCTGGTGAACTTGAGACTACCAGACCATGGTAAAGAGAACTGCAAATGAGGTTCAGCACTGATAAAATCCTGACAAGCTTGGAGGCTCATTTAGAATTTTAGTCTCCACTTTTTCTCAAGGCAAAAATATTCCAGACTATCTGGAAATCCAGTGTGTACAGCCAGGACTGAGGCAGAGATGTCAGAGAAAGGAGAACACAGCTCTGTACACAACAAGAAGCAACAGAAGCTGTTGAAAAATGTCCATCAAGCTGTCATAACAAGCACTTCTGTCCCCAGAAAATCCCACACTGAAACTGGGAATGAAACTGGATGGAAGAAGCCCAAGCCCCTACCTTGTAGTGTGAAGCCACATAGAGGGCCATCAGCCTCTGCAAGAAAACTTCTGATGCTCTGTGGTAACAAAAAAGTGTGTCTCTATTTACATAGTATCTAAACACAGGGATTAAGGAAAAAACCTCTTTGGGAACGAGGAAAAAGCTTCCTGTTGGTTTATTTTCAATATCTGGGCCACAAGCTGGCTTGTCTTCTTAGACTCCACAGCTTAATCTACAAGAATAAATAATGTTGGGCAGTGTTTGCAGCTTTCACACCCTTCACCTGTAAAGATAAACCTTTTGTAAATCCAACAAGGGCATCCCTTCATGCAACCCTTCCTTGAGGTTGTCTCTGCAGCAAAACTGGGGTTTGGTGATGTCCTGGCAGCACCCACCACCAGTGCCAGGGGTGAGGTCTTGGGGAAAAGACCGAGTGCCGAGCTTATCCCAGCCATGAGCCAGGCTAAGAACCTTCCAGTGAGGATACAGGTCACAGGTGTCTGGCAGAGGGCAGCCAGAGATGATCCTGGTGATGTTGAGGCAGTCCAAGCACAGGAGATCATTCAGCCACTTCTCCACAGGGTCCCCAGGGGCGTACCTGATGGACTCGTGCAGGGACACCTCGTGCAACGTGCGAGCTGCAGGGGTAAAAAAGGACACTCAGGGCTGGAAGCCACAGCCAGACAAGCACCCCACGGGATCCCTGTGCTCTGAAGGGCTCCCAGACCAGAAAACTGTCAGATGCTGATTTTTCACCTCTTAAAAGCCTTCCATCTGAAACCTGTGAGGGAAAACCAGCACAGTTCAGTCATTTCCCCACAAAACCCCTTCCCACAGCTGCAAAGTACATGGATGGGTGGGACAGCCATGGATCAGGCTGACAGCAGCCCCAGGACACCCAGAGGCTGTGTGGGACACACAGGCCAGAGGTGCTGCTGTTGGGAAGGATGAAAGTTTGACAAGAAAGTCTCACAGATATGTATGCTTAGCAGAAAGATTTTTAAATGTAGAGTCTGATGGAGGAATAGAGATGGAAGCAAGTTTTAATAGAGAAGAAAAGAACTGCTGAGCCAGTCTTACTGGATAATCAAGGAGGCAAAAGGTATATTAGTTAGAAGGGGTTTTTATTGCTTAGAGCAAGGGATAAACCCACCTCAAACAAGATGTTTTTACCAAGCAGAAAGACAGCACAGGCAAACAAGTCAGCAAAGTGGCAAATAGAAAAAAGGTCTCAGAATTTCCCACTGCAAGAAAACTGAATAACAACTTCTAGCTTAAACTGTAATGTACTAACTTTTAGTGATTGGAGAAGAGTAACATGAATATGGTAATTATAGTAGTTAGCATAGGCTAGAGATAAAAGTTAAGGTATAGATTGGTTCTTCTGTATTAAGATGCTCAGCAAAGAAAAGTATGTAATGCAATGTAACCTTAACCAAAGGGGCTCCAGGCCTGCCTGCAGCTGGAGCTGACAGCTGTGGGCACAGGCTCTGTCACCCATGATGCTGGACTGCTGGAACATCTTGGATGGAATAAACCGCATTTTAGAGAGCCTCTGAAGTCCTGCATCCCTCATTCAGGCTCTGACATGCTGTACCTGAGGTGAGCTTGGCAGTGGCTGTGGATTTGTTCTCTGCTGTCAGGGTCACCTGGCTCTGGGCGCTCTGCTGGCGGAGCTGCTGGATGAGCTTCAGGGACAGCGACCGCCCAGTGCCCTCGTACCTGGGAACCAGGACACAGGGAGCTGAAACAGGAACCACAGGAACCTCAGGAACCAGGCAGGGCTCTGGGGAGCCCCAGCAGAGTGGCTGCTCCAGCCTCACCCATTGATGGTGGAAGCCATGAACACCAGGTAAGGGCCCAGCAGGTTCTTCACCAGGGGCAGGGGAATGGCAGCAGCTTCGTCGATCACCACGAGCTCAGCCTGGCCCAGCTTCACAGAATCAGCAGGGTGGATGTACTGCAAAGGAGGGGACACTGTCACTGCCAGCAGGGAAACACCAGGGTTCTCAAAGCTGGGGCCCTGGAAAGCTCTTTGCTGTCCCTGTTCTCCTCAAACACCAAGCCAGAGACTGAGATGGGGAAAAGCAGAAAGTCAGGAGAGGGTTTAGGCTGCCCTAACAAGGACTGGCTCACACATCTTGTTTGGCACAATTCCACAGGAATTCATCACCAGAGGTGAGGAAAATAAAAGTAAATCCAATCACTAAAACCTCTTCCTGCACTGCTCCTGATGCCTTGAGAAGGCTGACTAGAACAGAGGCAAGAAGGAGTTAAAGAATAAAGTAGGGATTTACTAAAAGGCCTCAATGGATCCACCCTGACAGTACAAGAGCCCAGCCAGGGCTACACCCAAGATGAACCAAAATAGTCACAAAATACACAACTGCTCACAGGGTCTCTCACTTTTATAAGTTCTGGTCAATTTGCATATTTGGGTTAATTGTCCAACCACAGCTTCAGGTTATGAAGTCCCATCCTCCCAGATTCTCTCTTCAGTTCCCTGTTGTTTATGCTTTTTGGGCCTGAGGCTGTAACAAGCTCTCCTTGGTTCTCAAGCTGGAAAAGGAATTGTTTTGTCTGCCTAGCCTGAGAAGAGACCTTACTAACACTTACTATGAAGCTCAGAGTTACACACTAAAGCAGCACAGAATATGAAAAATATGAAAGCTAAAACTTAAGGCATCACTCCTTTCACCTTCCTTTGCTTTTGTTTTGGAGAAACCCATGAGGGGGCTTTGTAACCTACAAGTTATTCTCTGAAAGAGAGAAGGTATTTTGAGGAAGTCACTCCCTGAAGATCTGCCTTCCAGCAAAACCCACCAGGGCAGCCCCACATCACACAGAATGAACATGCTTAAAATCAAAACAGCTTCAACACTGGCAAAAACCACAGCAAGGAACAAACCTGGAAAGGTAAGAATGCCAATTACCTGGATGGTCTGCCTGTGCTCCTTGAACACATTCACTCTGACCACTGCCTTGTTGAACTCTGGATTTAAAGACTGAACAATCTCATAGTCCAAATGCTCCTGGAAAATAAAATTTTTAAACAATATAAAAAGCCAAGATTTAATAAAAAATAATTTACCATCATCATCATCAAAATAAGCTCAGACACTATTATTTCACATTCTAACCAAAAACTCTCATAAAAGCTTAAAAGGCCTGAGAACTGGGAAATTATTTACTGATGTTAAAATCTGCTTCACAAAGAAACTGGTTTACCCCGCTTAAGGACAGAGAAAGAAACATAACTCTACCATGATTCCTTTTCTTGCAGAACATGGTAAAAAAGGCTGGTAGCAAACATATGTAGCCAAAAGCACTGATAAGGTGTAAAACTTCCTAGCAGGAACGCTTTGAAAATATTGTAAAATAGTCTACTCCCCTCACCTGATACTGCAGTGCATCAAAGCCTTTAAATATGAACTCAAAGAGAGTGTGAAGGTTGTCAGGGCTGGGAGATGTGACAAAGATATTGGAGTAACTGCAGAGAAAAAAACAAAATAAGAGTCGAACGATTTTTTCTAACATTTTTTACCACATAAGTACTAAACAGGATGGGTTTTTAATAGGAGGGGTTGACTTTACCTAATAACCAAACACAGCAGATTCCTACAGACTATAATCTTGATTTGTGTGTGACTGTTTTGAGTTGTAAGAAAAATTTGACCAAAAGATACAATTTTATCAAGATAAAATCTTGTATCAAAAGATATAAAATTAAAAATGAGGGATTTAAGATTGGATATTACTAATATATTCCAATCCTGCCATCTTGGTTGTGTTTTGGGTTTTTTTTTTAAACTCGGGGATGCAGATAAGGCCTGGGGGATTGGAGGGGGGGATCACTCACCCAAAAGCCACAGCTCCAGCAATGGCCAGCCCCAAAGCAGCAGATTTCCCTCGTCCCCTGGCTGCAGTTAATGCCACGGTGCTCCTCAGGGTCTTCTCAGAAATGGCTTCAATGAATTTTAGAACTGCTTTTGCCTGAGGATTAGAAAAGCCCCAGAAAAGAGAGTTTGAATTTCTTTCACCCTGAGACCTGCCCCACCCAGAGAAGCTCAGCTCTGGCCAGCATACCTGATGCCTTGGGGAGGCTGGCCTAGAACAGAGGCTGAATGGAGTTACAGAATAAAGCAGGGATTTATAAAAGGCCTCAATGGATCCACCTTGGGAAGCACATGAGCCCAGCCAGGGCTACACCCAAGATGAACCAAAATGGTCACAAAATGCACAACCAGTCACGGGGTCTGTCACTGTTATAAGTTCTGGCCCATTTGCATATTGGAATTAATTGTCCAATTACACCTTTAGCTTATGAAGTCCCATTCTTGTTTATCTTTGTTCATTCTGCCATTGTTTATGATCTGGGGCCTGAAATTTGGATAATTTATCCTTGGTCTACCTACCTTGTTTTGTCTCCCTACTCTGTGAAGACAGCTTACTATCCCCTACTATGGAGCTCAGAACTACACACTAAACCAATAAAGAATCTGAAAAATGTAAAAGCTGAACCTGAGGCATCACACCAACCTGATCCAGGGTTTTGCAGCCATCCACCAGCACTCCCACAGGCTGTGTGTCCTGCAGGCTCTCCTTCAGCTCCCTCAGCTCCAAGTCCTGGAGCCCCAGGCTCTCCTCCTACGGGAACACAACAGGATGAGCCAAGGGCATTTCAGCAGAATCCTACCTTTGTGGTGTCCTCTGACACCTTTGGGCAGGCAGAGAAAAGGATCTGGAAGGAAAAGTTACCACAAGAAGAATGTATTCCCCAAAACCATGAGAATTTATAACGACAGACATGTATTTAACACTTAAATTTCCAGGCATCTTCAGGAGAATGGTCACAAAGAGCTCCCCAGTCCTGACTTCCCCAGGCTTGGAAGGAAAAAAGGGAAGAACTTTGCAGTACATAGTAATTACAGAATGGCATTGATAGGAAAAACAGTTTAAGTAAGAGTGATCTGAATAATTTAATTCATTTTTTAGTCTTTGGACATTCATGATCTTTGTTACACCTTTCACATGCAGTGTCCAGGCAGGGGGAAAAACTATTGCAGCATCAATACCAAAATATCAAGACCTTCAGAGCCAAACAATAAACTTGCACACAAACATAAAAACCAGTTTCAGATGGGAATGAAGGCTGATTTTCCTGGTTGTCACTTAAAATTCCAAAGGCACCAGCCTCTGAAACCAACAGATAAGCATTTCTGCTGCTGTCAGGGTTGTCCTAACAACAAAAGGAGGTTGTTTTATTTGTTTATTTTTTAATCAGTGCCCTATTAGAATGTTTTTACCATCTCGGACAGAACCTGAACTGGTTATTTCTTAGGCCACACAGCACAGCTTAAATGCTTGAAAATTTCTGTTTAAAACTGGTACCACTTTACTGCAGTCTACAACTGGAAGTGAGAAAAGGATACACTTCTAACAGTGCAAATATGTGTCTGGATTATAGTCAGGAATTCTTCCTGGAATGTGACATGTGTAACTCAGAAATTGAAACAACTGCCACAGCTTCCAGCTGTGTCCTGAGCCTGCAATATACTTATTTCCAAAGTGCTCTCCCACCCTCCAAATGCCAAAAAAGTATTTTTATTGGTCTTGTCCCCTCTGTCCAGCTTGAAATCCCTCCAGGCAACCACAATCAAGCTCCACCTCACTGGGCTGAGCAGTACAGGAAAATTAATAAATATGGGCAAGCACAAAATGTGACAGGACAGAAAATAAAAAAAAAAAAGCAGAATATAGAAAAAACAGCTTCCCAAGTTTCACCCACATAATTTTTGCAGAATGTTCTGCTTCCTCTCTGCAATGCCATCCTTTGATATAAATCAGGGTGAAATAAAAAAATATTCCCTGTTTTTAAATCTTTAACATCCTGTGGCCAACTCAGAGGGATTTGTGGCAGGGCAAAGGGCTGGGATTACTCACTGACCTGGGACTGGGGGGGCACAGGAGTGATGTTGGCAGCGTGGCTGGAGATGGGCAGGATGTTCAGCTGGTCATCAATCACCAGGCAGGTCTTGCACGAGGCCAGGGACAGAATGAACCTAGGCAGGCAGAGAAAACTCAGTAAAAACAGCAGCAGCACTCCCTGGTGGTTCAGCTGAACTCTCTTCTAAACACAGAGAATTCACAGCTCCCCACAGCTGAGCTGCAAGTCCAGCTTCCAGAATAAGGCCTGTTCCAAGGCAGACCTGTGGGATGTTTTCCCATCAGGAACAGCCAGTTCTGCTCCTGGTGCTCTCCTTGGGCTGCCAGCCCAGCTCCTCTGCACTCTGAGCCACTCACCTCTCATTGAACCTCCCCACCACATCCTGGTGCGCCTCGGTCCTGTACCGGGAGTGAACGTCCTGAAGGAAAAGGGAAGAAAACAGAAAGAAAATGTGACAGTGACATTTACAGGATTGTGACCCCTTCTTTCCCATTCTTATCCCTCCATTTCCATCCACAGCACATCCCAGACAGGATCCTGACTTTGTGGTGAAAGACCCACATCTTCAGCATTTCAGAAATGCCTGAGTGTAACAAATCCCATCCCATCTCCTCCCACTCCTGAGTGAAGGAGCAGGAAAGATGATGGAAGGAGGGTAACAGCCCACAATGGAATCAATAAACACCCACCCAGCATCACCTCAGTGCAGCTGCTGGTAGAGAACAGACCCTCTGTGCTGCACATACCATGGTCATTGTATAGAGCTGCTTCAGGGAGTTCATGCTTCTCAGCAGGATCACCACAATTCCACCACCTTCCACTGTCTCCACAGTTCTGGCCAGCAGGTTTGGAGTCAAGGCTTCAAAATCCTGGGCAGTACAAAGAACCTCAGAGTTACCCAAAGTCCAGCAGTGCAGTTGGCTCCTACTGAAAGGCACAGAGAGCCTAAAACCTTTATTCCTCCAAGTTTAATTCCCACTGAAATTTGCACCAAGCAATGCCCAGTTCAACTCCTACCAACGAGGCCACCTCACCCTCACACCACTCATGAGGGATACGCAAGGCCGCCAAAACTGAAGTGACAGAAGCCACAAACCCCATTCCTGCAATGTTTCAAGTGATTCTTGTAGAGCCCTTTAGAGCCCAAGGCCCTCCTGACCTGCAGGACACACATTCCAAAGGTGTTCCCCAGGATCTTGTGGGTCTCGTTGTAGTAGCAGTAGCGGATGTTTGTGGCTGCAATGAACAGCTCGAAGGGATCATCATCCTTGATGTTCAGAGTCCCACTCTTAATCTTCTTCTGGAGCTGCCTCATCCTCTTCTTCCTGTGGCTGCAGGGGAAAAAACATACAGGAGTTTTCTTGGGGAAGGGTTTGAGGAAGGTGTGCTCATGCTGAGCCTGGAAGTCAGAGCTCAGTCCTAAATATGACTGAGGTGAAACAGCTGAGGAACCCAAGTTTTGAGGCTAAAAGAAGTTAAAAAGGGAGTTTGGCCTAGGGCAGCAGAGTCAGTGTTAGAGCTAAAGGAGAAAAACCAGAGGTAGCTTCTGCCGGTGCCAACTCTGTTATGGAAGCCAAATTTCACTCCTGGAAGAACAGATTTCCCCCAGCTGCTCCAGGAACAGCCCTGGCTTCCCCTCCCTCCCTCCCCTCAGCCTGCAGCCCTGGCTGCCCAGGGAGCAGCAGGATCCAGGGCTCTCTCACCTGCTGAAGCCCAGCTCCTTCTTGTAGCACCAGAGCACAGAGGGCCTGGCCTTCACCGTGGCCTTGGACAGCATGTGGTGGAGGATGACGACCTGCCAGGGCACAGAGCACTCACAAACAGCTCTCAGGGAACACCACAAAGCAAAGTGTTCTTCTAAACTTGGTTTTACAGCTGCATTTCCACCGTGGAGAACAGAGGGGCCCCTTGGCTGTGCCTGTGCCTGCTCCAGGGCTGCAGGACACTGTGTTTTACCTCCTGTGCCCTCAGTGCCCTTCTCTGCCAGAACCAACACTGATAATTCCAGGCTAAACACAGATTTGTTTCTTATGGATAACCCATTCATATGGATTTTCCACAGAGGGCTTCAGTGAACACAACCAGAGCTGGGAGATGCCAGAACCCATCAGTAAATAATGCCAACATTCCTCTACTGCCACCTGAATAACTCATTCTTTTCCAAGTTTAATTTTTTTTTTTATAATTAGCTGACTTAATTTGCCCACAGACTAGAAATAAATGAATTATCAGTTACACAGCAGCTAGAACAGAAGAGCAGCAGGAGCAGGGCAGGGATTGCTCCCCTCTGCTCAGCACCAGGCAGGGCAAAACCCTGGGCTCAGTTTTGGGTCCCTCATTGCAAGAAAGACACAGAGGGGCTGGAGCATGTCCAGGGAAGGGAATGGAGCTGGGGAAGGGGCTGGAGCACCAGGAATGGCTGAGGGAGCTGGGAAAGGGCTCAGCCTGGAGAAAAGGGGGCTCAGGGGGGAACCTTGTGGCTCTGCACAATTCCCTGATGGGAAGGGGCAGCCAGGTCGGGCTCTGCTCTCAGGAACAAGAGAGGAAACGGCCTCAGGCTGTGCCAGGGGAGGTTTAGGTTGGTTTTAAGGCAAAATCTCTTCCCTGAGTGGGCTGTTAAGTCCCCATCCCTGCAGGGATCGACGTGGGTCAGTGGCTGCTTTGGCCTTGCTGGACTCGGCGATCTGGGAGGGCTCTTCCACCCTGAACAACTCTGTGATTTTGTGAATGGACTTGTTCTAAACCACCGTGGGTTTACCGAGCTGTTCTTCCCCTCCCCACTTGAAAAACACAAGGCCAGAGTTCCCGAAGAAAAACGAGTTTAGCACTGAATTTCCTCCACACAACTTCACCGAACGGGTTCATCTCCGAGACACCTCCAAGCCCACGCCGAGAGAGAGAAACCATCGCAGGGCAGAACCTCCAGCTAGCCCCAAAGTTCAACATTTAAAAAACAACTTAAAAAACCAAACCAAGCCCACACACTGCAGCCTGTCCTGAGTTCCATTTGACGTTCAGGAGCTTCCCAGCCGGGAGATGCCTCAGGGGGCTCTCACACACCATTTCCAGCCCCGTCTCTGTGAGTTCCCTCCCCTCAGGCCCCGCTGCTCTGCCTGGGGCTGCCAGGGCTCCATTCCCGCTGCAGCAGAGCGGAGCAGGGCCCGGGGAGCCGCGGCGGCTCTGCCACGGCCGTACCTGGTCCTTGCCGCGGTCTCCCACCACCACGAACAGGCTCCGCTGCCGCTCCGCCACGCCGTTCTCGATGAGGACGCGGATGCGGTTGTCCACCTTACGGCGCTGCATGGCTGCGGCTCCCGGAGCTCTCCCGGTTCTTTCTCCCCGCTCTCCCGGCTCCCGGCCCCTCCCGGCTCCCGCTCCTCCCGCACCACGTGGGAGCCGCCTGGGCCCGGCCGCGAGCGCCGAGCGGTGCGGGAGGACCCCGGGGCTGCCCGCGCCGGCCGCCTGCGCGACCCTGGTGTATTTCTAAATAAACATTTCTGTAAAATCACACCTAAAACACACACATATATACACTGCTCTGTGTGTCGAGCTCTCAAGCAGAGAAATTGAAAGTAGATTTCCATATGGGAAAGGATTTCTGTGCCCAGCCGGCTCCCAAAATCTCTGCGAGACACAGAGCAGCCCCTACCGCCCACAGCTTTCCTCTTCCTTTTTCCTTTCCTTTCAATTTCCTTTCAATTTCCTTTTCTTTTTCCTTTCCTTGAAATTTCTTTTCCTTGAAATTCCCTTCCCTTCTTATTTTTTAACGATTTATTCTAAACAAATCCTGCCTCTGACCCCTCCAGGCATGTGAGCACAAAGAGCAGGTTTTATAAATTTAAAAATTTTGATTTTATAAAGATAATTCAATTTCCACACCTGCGAACTCTGAGTCTGGGTGGCCTTTCCTCCAGGGGGAGAGATGACA
>WBNQ01090358.1:22591-60413 GCA_013401375.1 Spizella passerina
ATATTTATAATATTTATATTTAAAAATATATGTTATATATATATGTAAAAGGGCATTTGGAGGCAGTTTCCTAAGGAAACAAGAGTGCAGAGAGCAAACAGAACACATCCAGGAAAGAACAAATCTTTAGGATTCATTGTTTCAGGACACTCAGCCACCCCCCAGGGAATATCAAAATCATGAATCCTGCTCCTCAGGAAGAGGAGGGAGCTGCTAACATTTAACTCTGCTTCTCAATAAATCCAGAGCTGTTGGAAAGTTTTCCCTACAAAATCCCAAAGTGCACAGCCATGCAGCTGCAACAAGAAACTGATTTATCAACCTGAGCTGAAATTCCAGTGAGATTTCAGAAACATGGAATTTTATTCTCAAGCTGTTCTAACCTTTCAATACCAAAGTTGAGCCCAGCTATTTGCATAGATAGATTAATTCTTAGCTTTTAATACTGCCTTTTTTTTAACCTGAACATTCAAACAATGAAGTATTTAAAACCAGGTGACAGCGTAGGAAAAATGTGTTTAATACCACTGGATGTATTTGGGGTTGTTTCAAAATATAACAAAAATATGATAAAAATACTGAATTAATAATCATAAAGGCTGTAGAACAATTTTCTTTTAGGTGAACCCAGTTAAACCCAGTCACTGAGACAAAACCACCAATGTAACAGAAGTGTAGCAAGACAATCCCTTTAGGTATGAAATATTTGTTAAAAGGGAAGGACATAAAACATTTAAATAGATTTATTTGTCAAGTGTTTACATAAGCCATGGACCAATTTGTTTCCAACGCTGAGTTTAAGAACTGCAAAGACATATATACAGGTATGTTTAAGGCCATCAGAAAATTTAAACCTGACAACAAACTAAAAATTCTCAACACTTATTTTATGTGCTAGAAGCATTACTAAAATTCATTCTAAAATCCAAGAGCTTCAAAAGAGGAAGTACATTTTCATTTCTTAAAAGTCCAACAGATATTTCCTAAAATTTAGCTTGAGACCAAAATTCTAGGTGTCCTCTTGATCTTCCCTTGGGTAGAAATGGGCCAGCAGGGTTGGAACTGAACCAGTGACACCCTTCTGACTCTTCTAGGAGTATTAAAAAGAGAGGGGAAGAGAATCTTGCTTTTAATAAAACTGCAGCAAGAGCAAAAAAAAAAAAGTTAAATTCAGAACCAAATGCCAAGTTAGGCTCTAGTTTTCCTAATGCAGATATCCTACATGCTTGTCCAAGTGGCTTTTAGGAAGTGGATTTTGGAAATAGATTTCTTTCCCTCCCTTAAGGCTGGAACCAGAGAGTCACAAATTTTAATATCATTCTATTCAAAAAGCCTCTGAAAGTGGTTCACAGAATAGCACCTCTGCCCTTAGATGAACAGTCTAGAAAAGGAAGTTTCCCATCACACTCTCCACATCACACCTAAAGTCCACATCTGAAGGGCCTTCCCCACCTCCCTCCCTCTGCAAAAACTATTGGGCAACAGGAAAATGTTGCAGTTTAAGCAGTTAGCACACTCCATGACTGAGTGTGCTGGCAAAAAGAAGGGAATGTTCCCAAAGCTCCCTTCTTTTTGTCAAAGTCAAAAGCTCCTTCCCTGAAGTTGTGCCACTGCCTCCACGACAGCCAAGATCAGTCCAGACCAATGGAGGGCTCAGATGCACTTTAACAAATTCTCTCATTTCAGGAAAAAACATCATTAGAAGGGAGTTTCCAGCAAACTCCAGACAATAATCACAAATATATTTAAGGCCAGATTTAAATAAGGAAATTGTCCGCTGAGTTCAACAGGAGAGTTTTGTTGTCTGGGCTCATTTCCTCCTTGCACTTCAGATGTCCTGGGCCATCAGTGAGGGACACTGCACCTTCCCAGCACATCCCTGCTGCCAGCTCAAGTGAAGGGGAACCTTTTAGTCCTATCCTTGCTCAGTGCAGATGGAAAACTGGAGAAACAGGTGCTCAGGTTTTAGGAACTAAACCAGCCTCCTTCACACAGTGACAAACCTCAGCTGCAGCTCAAGCATCCTGTCAATACTTCGCAATAAACTTCACCCAAGAACAAGTTTCACATCAGCAAGAGGGATGGTCTGGATTTCCCAGGATGCAGCCTCCATGAACAGGGTGAGGGGAATATCAAGATTCTTCCAACCAACTGGTTCTGTATCTTGCTCTATAGGACCACAAAAATTTTGCCCTATTTGTTCTTAATCATATGAATTTTAAGAATTTTTTCAGTATAATTTATCATCTTTGCAGTATTTATCTGCAGTTAGAGCATCTTCAGTAACTTCTCTTTACTCAAATGTCATTTGGGAGAAAGGGAAGCTTGATCCTTTCTCCAAATACCTGGAACACAACCAATCTTCCTAAAAACTTATGGTTGGTGGGACATTTTGAGAAGACACATTTTTAAGTTCTCTGAGAGTTAAGTCCCAGCAGGATACATTGCCTGGTTAAGTAACAAAAGCCAACAATCCTCTTCCAACTACTCTGCCTGATGATTCAGAGATTGCTGCATACAAAAGACAAGATCTGGGGAAGAAAACAGGGGTTAGGGGACATTTAGAACCCTCTTCACAGCAAAATCCCTAAGCTGCACTGGTGAACTGTTCTTAGAAAACAGCCTGTACACAGCAGAAACACAGGAGTAAAATTCTGGAGCAGGCTGGCCTCAGGTACACAACAGCAGCTCATGATTTCTGGGTCAGCTTTCAATAAGGAGAATGTCTAGGAAGGATCCAAGTTTCCCAGACACAGTAACAATCCATACAAAGATCTGAAATACTTCAGGGATTTAAAAATCACTTGCTCAGAAACCCTTCAATTGCAGCCAAGAGGAAGCATGAACCTGAATGCAGAAGTTTGGTTTTGAACAGGCTCAGACTTAGCCCTGTCCCAGCCCCAGGATCACACCCCAGCTGCCCATGAACAAACAGCTCATCTCCTCATCCAGAAAGGGCTCAGCACCAGAGCCAGCCCCAAACTGCCACAGCTTTGCTTCAACATCAACTTCTGGCAACAGTGTTTGCTTTAAACAGGACCTTTTCCAAAAGAAATCTACTTAGGAGTGCTTGGGATCTGGAGGGAGCTCAGACTACAGCCCAGCCATGGAGTAAAAGCTGAGAGGTGCCCTGAGCAGGCCAGAGGAGCAGTGAGGGCTCTGGGCACACAGGGTCACTCCAGCTGATGTCTCGGGACTTTATTACACCATGGGTGGAGATCAAAGGGCTCCGTGCAGATTCCCAGCTCACATCTCAGGGACTTGTTCCACCTCTCCTCTAAAGGCCACTGGCATACAGGAGATTTACAAACTTGTCTCTCAATGAAGAGGCCCAGTGCTTTATTAATAAATTCAAGTTGGAAAAAAAACCCAAACCAACCCCCCAAACTCAAGGTGGAATATTTTGATCCATTCATAGGTCTCTGATTGAGTATGGTGCACATTTACTGACAAACTACAATTAGTTCCTTTAAGGAGCATCTGGCGTGCAATGGAAAAAGCTGAGCAGCTTGTGTTCCACCAATCATTTAAAAGCTGATGCCTGAAGAAAAATAATTAAAAGAATTCACTGTTTTCCTACATCAGTTCAACATTAAAAGGTTTGTCTTTTTATTTTTTTTCCAGTTAAAAAACAGTTGGGACTATTATCTCAGTAATAGCTTCCTAAAAAAGACACAGAACAGCAACTTCTCACCGGACTGAAGTTTAGGAATGTTCTAGGCCTTGACTCAAACTGCTGCTTCCAGACATCAGCCCCATTTCAGGATGCCTGGTGTGGAATATGGTCTTCACAAGCTTATCACTTCCCACAGTGAAAACATTTTTCATTTGTGCTCTTCACACAGGACATGGAAAAGTGGTATCCCACCTATTTGTATGGAGTTCCAGACTGCTTCACAACGAAGTCAAAAGTATCTGACTGCAAGTTCTGAAAGTTCAGTTGTGATACAAAGTAGAAATGACCCTCTGAGTGAAAACAACCTTCAGTTTTGTACAGAACAGTTAAACACCACGCAGCTGTTCCTCAATTTCACCTTTCCACAGGTAGGAATTATTTGATGAGCAATACTTAACAGAGAATATAGCACTTTTCTTCTCACACGTGCTATAGAATGCAACAGAACTACCAACACCTCTATGGAGGCAGCTATCAAAATATTCTCCCCACTGCAGAGAGAGTGCATGTGCGCAAAAGGCAGGCACAAGTGATTTTCCCAAAGATTATACCACAAGGATGCAGTAAAACTTGAATAAGACTTGGTATTTTCCAGCTCCTAGGCTTATGCCATTTCTTTTATACACTGCTGCCTTGATGAAGAAAAAAAACCAAGGAAAAGTCCATCAAAAACAAAAGTTTCCCAGAAGTCACAGCTAGTAGAATAAAACCAGAAAAACAGGAGGAGGATTTACATCTAGTCAGGAAAAAGAGACTATCGGGGGAAAAAACCAAAGAAAGAAAAAAAAAACCTTATGAAATGTCACCCCAGCACATTGAATCTGTTTCAGCTGTTGAAAACCAGTGTTCCAGGATACAATTTTTATAAACATGTTTTATTTATCTTGCTTATACCATTAGAACTGTAACTGCTGGCTGTCATTTCCCTGAAAAGGGGAAATCAACTCAAACACAGACTGGTGCTTTTCAAAAGACAGCAATTGGAAGGGCAGCAGCAGCGGGCATTTGAGATTTCTTAAAACCTTCAAGGCTGCAGGAAAGACAAAAGGACATGTGACCAAAAGTGTTATGATTATCCATTAGGGATTTCCATCAGTACCGGCATCAGTTATTTAGGTGATAATACAGCAAGGTCAAGTATTAGTGACAGACAATGTGCAAGTCATAAGGAATGATAGAGAATACCAATCCTTACAAAAGTCATTGCTATCAAAGAAACTTAAAAGTGTTTCAAAGAGATATCTAAATACTTCACATCAAATATACAGTGGCCATCCAGATTATAGCTCAGGATTTGTTGCAAAATTTTGTCCAAGTGCCCAATCAAAGCTTTTTTTTTTTGTTTGTTTTTTTTTTGTTTTTCACCTTGTCTCCTAAAAAAAATTAATTACACAGTTACATTAGCAGTTATGCAAGCGCTCTTAACTCCATAGCCACAGGAATCAGGGCCCTGGTGATGAGGAGTGCTGCAGCTAAGGGTGTCTCTTCTTTGTCACAAACTGCCTCTAAGCCCACCTGTCTATTCAGGGCAATTGCATCACTACACATCTTGAACTGTTCAGTGCTTTGATTTAGTACGAAAAAGATGAAATGTAGCTGTTCTACCAAGCCACACTTCACCTTTTTCATCTTTTCATGGGAACATTTAAGGTTTTTTTAACTGCCACCACAGAAAATCTTTATGAATTTGCAGATTTTATCTGAATTTTGTTAAATCACTTGTAAATGACTGAAGTGAGTCTTTGCTTTTTCCTGCCACTTCAGTTAACCATGGAGATTGGATCACCCTGAAAATTGCCTTTTTTACTTTATTCTTAGCAAGGGTGAGGAATCTGAATCTCATGTGCAAGGCTCAAGATGATGCTTAGGACAGAACATGCAGAGTAAACGTTGTTTCGTTCCTTTCAATATCCAGGGAATATAAAGCTGGCAACTGTAGTCCTGTCATTATGGGTAATGAAAATAGTCCCTTTACAACAAACTTCCTGTAAGGGAGAACAAATAGATAATAACTCTTCTGGTAACATGTATTGTACACTGGCCAGCGTGTTTTTGGCGTTGAACGGAATCCTGTGAATGTGTTTAATTCACTTGCTGAGCATTCATCTGAGGCATCCCTCTGTTTGGTCTGGGGGGCCCTCCACGACCTGGAAAAAACAAACAGGGGGTTGAATTCTGCAGGAAATCTGGTTCGTTTAAAAACTGCCCTAAATCTTCTGCTCTGAACTCAGTCAGACTTTGTTGTGCTTCCTAAAACACACTCTCAGCTCCAGCACAGCCCAATGCTGCACTGAACTCCAGAGGCCTCAGCTCCACACCTCAGGGCTTTCAGTACCAAGGCAGGGACAGAAACTGAATCCCCTCAAAACTCAACTACCAAGTGGGGTTTCACAGATGCAGGGCACAGCCTCGAGCTGCCCTCACAGCAATGTCCGTGTGGAGACAGAACAGTGTCATCATCAAAAATGTACTAAGACCTGAGAAAATGTGATGAAAACAGCTTAACTACAGCCTCATTATGTCTGTTGGGTTTGTTTCCCAAGGCTTTCATTAATAATAAAAGACAGTTAAGTAGTTCTACTATATCTGAATGTTTTAACTTCTTTTCCAAAAATTCCTCATTTAACAGCCAACTTCCACCACCAGTTCACAGGATCCAAATAATTCAAGTCAGTTTATTCTTAATTGTGAGCTGCTGACTAAGGAGTGAGGCTGCTTTTTAAGTGCAGAACTTTAAAAGTTGCCTCAGAAACTTCCACTCAACCCAAATCAATTATTCCCTACTCAGGAAATTACCTCTAGGAGCTCCCCGAGGTCCACTTTGTCCAGAGCCACGTTTGAAATTTTGTTGATATCCATCCTGAAGCAAAGAAATTTTAAAAGTTACAACATAAAACCTGGGCATTCTGTTATTAATTGCCAGCAAAATAATGATCTTTTAGAACATTATGCACTGACAAAACACCTGTAACTTCAACATGCAACATTTTATTAGTAAAAAATAATCTTTAAAAAATAAATTCTTACTTCCACTAGTGCCTAGCAGCTGTAATAAAATGTACAGTGACAAATGCTCTCTCCAGTTACAGGATGTGTTGCTCAATATAACTAAGAAATATAAATAGATGCATTTAGTGTTCAACTTTTCCAAACTACACAGAGGCAGTTTGTTTTTCTGAGCAATAAAGTCCCAGAGGAAGATGTCACTAACAGCTCTGAGTGCTTTTGGCAGATTATTGCCCTCCCCACAGTAGCTTACCCTCTGGTAGTTTGAGTAATCCCGAGGAGCATTGAACTGGGGCTGTGTGTAGCCACTGTTTGGAGTGTTGGAAAAGGAAGGACGGTAGCCATCGTATCCCCCTAAGGAACAGGGCACAAATCTTTCACTTGGAAATCAAAACTGCACTTAATATTTGACCTTTTGCTACTATAGAAAGAACAGCAGCAACAGCATTTCACCTAACCTTCAAAAAATCCCATTCCTTTAGCATGGGCTGTTTACCTGCAAATCAAGCAAATGTCTCCAACATCAGAGCTAATATACCACAAGAAATGAGAATGAACACCTCCTCAGGCCTGGGAGGAGGCAGAGCTCAGTGCATTTCTCAGAGTAACCCGAGGTCTGATTTACAGAACATTCAGATGAGAGCTAAACATAATCCTAGGTAGGATCTAAATGTCCCAGCTGTGATTACTGCATTCACACTCCAATCAGCTGTATTTTTATTACACACATTTATTCTCTACTTCCCAGCCACAGGAGGGGAAGAGAACATGGAAGACAGTACCCGAGTCCATAGTAATCCCAGAACACCTGACAAGGAAATCTCTGTCCTATTCTAACATAAACCTCTTTGTAGAAACACTGACAGCCACACATATAAGGTCCAGAAATCATGAACATTCTCTTATCTATCCAGAACTACACTATCATTCCTCCACTCCTGTTAATCACCTTGGCCTAGTGACTTTTGGACCCTTGTGCTCCTGTACTTCTATATAAGCCACCCTATTCTCATACTGGTGAAACATAGAACTACAAAATGCACTGTGGGAACACCAAGCATTTTTGAAATACCAACTTGCATCTGGATTCCTTGCTTGATGGGTGGATATTTCTGCATTTGCTTATACTTGCAGTAGAGGCTTACTATTGTACTGTAACAGAGTCCAAACACAAACTTAAATTTTACATTGCTTATCTACAACCAATAAGATTTTTACTGCAAGTTTCGCTGTCTCACAGGGCTGCTACCCCATTCTCCCAGGGTAGTCAGGAGGTCAGTTTAACACCGCTGCTCTCCTGAGCTGGTGTTCCCCAGGGTGGAGCAGAGCTCAGGGAGGGATTTGCAGAGCTGCTCACCTCTGAATCCATTTGCTGGGCCCCTGTAACCGTTCATGAGGCCCCGGGCCCCGCGGGATCCCCCCCGGGACACGCCCCGGCTGTTGTAGTAAGGCTGGCTGTTCCTGGGAAATCCAGAGCTCTGCTGGGGAGGCTGCTGGTGGTTTCCTGCCACTTGGTGACTCTGGTCCGGGGAGCCGTGGTAGGTACCAACCACTGCAAGGGAATTGGGGGGAAAAGAAGGAGAAAAGTCTGAATTTCTTTATGTTCCCATATGTCTCTCTTTAAATCCAACATTCTGTTACAGAGGAAAAGGATGAGCCTCTTTGTCCTTGTTCCACATCCAGTACTTGTTAACACTACAGTGGTAAGTGAAGGAAGTGCTGAGAGAAGAACAGCTCTGGACATAGACTTTTATTTTTTAAGTTGCTAACCTGGAAAGCATTTTGCCTGCTGAATTCAAATAATTTCTCACTGATTTCAGCACAAGATTCCAGGCCTTTGTGACCTTACATCAACTGTGAGAAGCAATCCATATTTGCTCATTTCTGGCTTACTATTTCCTTTACAGAATGTCACCTCAAATTGCACTGTTTTTTTAATACAACCTTCACATCAGCAGAGCCAGTACTTCACTCCAGTGCTGGCATCTTCAGAATAATTCTGTTCATGGGTTTTTTTAAACCCATATAAACCTCAGTCAAGTGGCTTAACAACTGGAAATAGATATACTGAATTTTACTCCCTGCTGGATATTCCAACCCAGACAGAGTAACAAAACCTGGTATTGCTCAGGGGAAAGGCCTGCAAGGGAACCTATGACACAGTGTGCTCCATCATCTAGGGTGTCACAGACTTATCACCTGCTCTACCAAGGCCACAAGAATTTTACCTGTCTGGAGTTGTTCTTGCTGGAGATCTGATTGTTCTACTTGGTGAGGTTGATTGGAGAAACTCTGGTTGTAACTGGCCTGGTACTGGTTTTGCTGCTTAAGGGTTTCTGGCTCATTCACAGGAGGAACAGGTGCATTCATGTTGAATACCTGTAAGAACAGAAATTTAGTTTTACAGCTCTGTAAAGAAGCATCAGAGTCTTAGAAATGTGAATAACCAAGGACCATCATATGTAGCTGCATGACTGATCCCACCACAAGGAATGAGCACCAAGCCAAAGGGATCCAGCACTGATTTCCTACTCACTGTTTGCATGGATTGGAATGGAGCTGCATTGACGTTGATTCCGCTGCTATGCAAAGGCTTGCTGGATCCAGCCTGGAACACCTGTGGCTGGGATGCAGTGGGAAGTGATGATGAGGATGGGGTCTGGTCTGCATTCAGGGACATGGAAGCCTAATAATTAAAACAAATGATATTTTAGCTCTAGAGGTACCAAAATTTAACTTCAAAAACTTTGCTTAAAAAAGAATGGCAATGCCTCGGCTTCACCTCTACTAATGACTGTTCTGTACTTCAGCTCAACAGTCTAATTCACAACAGCATAATGAGAGGAAAAACCTAACCATCTTCTCCCTCATTAACTTGAAACAACTAGAAAAATCCAGAGGGGGGAAATGAAGAAGTTTCCAGGCTAACTGCTGTGAAAAAATAAATCCCACTTCCTAAGCCAACAACACTGATGCTCCCATGCTGATGTTGGCATGCTGCATCCAACTAAACAAACAAGCTTCCAAATCAAAAGTCTTGCTATGGAGGACTCACTGGTCACAGACAGGCTCGGAATTTTGAAATTAAAGGGAAATGAAGCATCCCTATCAACTAAAAATGTTATTTACTAAGAAACATAGTCTAACATTTGATGCCACCTGCAATCAAGAGTTCTTCCCACCCCTGTGAAACCTGACTTGCCTGAATCTGGTCAATTGATTCTTTCTGTGGCCGTTGCTCTGCTGTGTGAGAAGGCTGATACATGGGTTGGGAAGCTGTATATCCCTCACTTGTAGAAGAAACCAAGGGAACCTGACAAAATAAACCCCAAAGCCCCCAGAAGTCAGCTGATGCTCACACACAGTTTTGTAAAAAGTATCAGAGAACTCTGGAGTGGATGGTACTCTCCAGTCTGTGAGCCAGCACATCTTCAAACCAGTACAAAATAATTCCTTTTTAACCACCAGCATTCTAACACCACACAGCTCCAAGCTCAAGCACAAGTGGACAAGGGCTGGCTTCCAATGGCCTGAATTTTACATTTTACAAGCTCTGCTCCCACACAGAGAGCCCAGGGAAAAGTCCAGCCAGGAAAGCAAAGCACTTTGCATAAAGACTGTACTGGGGAATTAAAGAGGCAATGGATAATAACTGATGGGGGTGTTCACATCACACTGGAATGTTCCAGAGCCAAGAGTAAGTTTAGCTACTGCTTGCAAGATCCTCAAGACAATCACTGGCAGCACTGGTTGAGGTAAGGGAAGTAAGAAAAAAAAATCCATTGGATTAAGTCAGACATCACATATCAGCAAAATAAAAACAAGTGCAGAGAAAAAACCCCTCTGCCCAAAAAAATTATTCTACTCCTACAAGACAACAAAACTGTGGAGAGCACCAGCATTTCAGGAGGTACATACAGAGGAAACTCAAGAAACAATTCCTTCACTCCTGTTTCTATAGAAACGAGTGACTTAAACCTTGCAGACCTAATCTGGACAAGCCAAAGGAAGCAATTTACACTGCCTGTACTGTGAGATCCATCAGCTATCCAGATTTTTTTTTTTGGATTGCAAATACATACAGGGATCAGACCCATTACTGAGACCAGCAGAGTCCTCAGAGATGTCACATATGCTTAATAAAAAAATCTTTAATCACCAGACAACTGAAACATCCTAACAACAAAGTGACTACTTCATTTATACAGTGCAGAAGCAAGTTTAGGAGATCCCACTTAAAGCTCAACTGGAAACAGCATTCAACTCACACTGACTGCTCTACAACTCCAGGGTAAAATCCCAATCCAAGCAGGTGGGAACACAACAGAACACAAACTCCATATAGTTAATGCGTGAGATCTACTTGTGCCCTGACACTCACTTGGACAGACACAGGCTGCCCTGTAACCAAGTGGTTTTGGCATTTCTCTTGCAAATAAGTAACAAACTACCTGCTTCCCATTACTGGAAATTTGCAATGTCAGTAGAGAATGAAACTAGGAATTAGTAATGCTTGTAAGCAAAAATGGAGATCACCAATTTCCCAAAATTGGTCCTTCAGCTTTTTCGTAAGAGTATCTCATATAGTCAGGAAATAAATCCTTTTTAAACTCAAATCAGGCCTAATATCAAACTCAAATCCAAGCCAGAATTTACTAAACATTTTACCTGTGTAGCTTCTGGTTGCACAGGAACTTGGGCAGGCTGGGCAAGTCTTGACTCAGCATGAACTGGAGGAAAATAATTTCAGTTATTACACAGTAAAATCAAACCTTTCACAGAATAGCATTGTTATCTGCTCTGAGCACTTATGTGAAAGCAGATCATCATGACGATGATGAAGCCTTAAACATGGCAAACTACTCAAATTACCAACTCCTGTTTCCATGCAAAGAACATTTTTTCTAGTTGACCAAAATAATCCAAAGCAAAACCAAAGAAGCTTTAGCTGCTCCATATTTCCAAGCAAAACCCATAAGCAAGTGAGAACTGGAAGGCTAAAAAACAGTACAATCACATTTCTGAGAAAAAACACACTATAAAAGGATTGTACTATCACTTGTGGAGACCTTTTTATTATGCAGCAGCAACTGAAGCATTTCTAAGAGATGACTAGCAGGCTTCCCCAGTATTTTCTCTTTAGGATTTACCATTACAAACCTGGAGGGCAAACCATTTGGGGCATGTCCAAACTCTGGGCTGGGTTCATGGGCTGTGCAGATACAATGGCAGGATCAAGCGTTTGGTTCTCAAATTCCAGCATCGAGTCCTGGGGAGAAAAATAATTAAAAAAAATAAAAATCAAATCTCAAATCCACACTGCTGTGGGTAAACAGATGAATGTTTAGAGTATAGAAATACCTGCATGAAGTTGTAGGGGCCCTGCATCTGTGCCATGAGGTCCTGTACTCGCTGTCTCCTGACGAGGGGGTCTGCCTGAGCCACAGCAGTGAGTGCGTGAGGTTCCGGGACAGGAGGAGACGTCGCCTGGCTCTGTTGCTGCAGGGAATTTACAACCTAACAAGAGACAACAACCAACTGCAATTTCAGCTCCAGGCAGTGCTGCACTCAAGTGACTCAGGAGTTCTTGCATTTCTGGCTATTGCCTGACTGGTTATGGATGATGGAATTGCTGCAGTGGTGTTGAAGGACAGCATTACATCCTAGACAGGTCAGTACTGTGGCCAGCTACTCATCTGAGCACTGACAGGATTACAGAGCTCACACTCTGCTCTTTTTTCTCTCCATCTACTCTTTTCTCCATGAAAAAAATATCTGTTCAATAATAAATGGAGTTTTTTAGACTAGGATTTGAGACAGCAATTTATCATCATTTAGAAATTTAAAGGAAGTGGGGGAAGAGTAAGGTTCAGAAATATGCACAAATGGGGAACAATTATTTTCTCATAGCTTTTTGGTAAATATAAGTGGAGTCAGAATTTTTTGGTCTTTTTTAAGACTTCATAATGCTCAATTTTCACAGCCACTGTTACCCTAGCTCCCTGATTTACTGTCTCAGGAACAGCAGGCAGCATTGCATGACAAGGATTGCCAGACAGCACCGTGAGGGGACACCAGAAGCAGAAGCACAGATCAGGGAGGGCTAAAAAGCTCAGATTTACCAGACATATCCCAAAATGGCAAACATCAACAAGGAACAAACTGCAATGGGCTTTCAGAGAGCACCTGATTAGACAGCAGAGCAACCAGCCAAGCTGGACATGGGCACCTCAAACATCCATCAGCAAATAGTTTGAAAACAGACAGTGACAAAGATGGTTGAGATGCACTCTGATGGCCCTAACCAGTACCCCACCTGCTCTTCAGGCAGCTCCTGTAATCCAGAAGTGCCATTTGCAATGTCAACAAATGCCCTTAAAAATATCATTGCCTCTTACTATTACTTCTCTATTTCAATCAGCTTGTAACATTGCTAACATTCCAGATAAAGAGCTAAGCCTTAAAACTTACTTACACAGGATATAAATTAGCATACAGGCACCTGAAAGCTCAAAACATTGATGTAAAAGACCTGATTTCTTATTAGAGCTGCAGAAGACAGATTTCTGTACCCAGCCATGACAATTACAAACCATCCTATAACACAGATCTGAACTTTAAGCCTCACACTGTCACTATCCACCCTCAAAGCCTGCACATTTCTTGTTAATTTCTCCAAGAAACCTACAGCACATTCCAGCATTCCTGCTGCCTGCCCATATTGCCAAACCTTGTTTGTCCATGGCATTCTGCACATGCAGTTGCCTCACCAACTCCAATGGCTTGTTCCTTGAGCAAATCCCAAACAGAGAATCTGAACAGAACTAAAAGCTAAGCACAGCCACAGTCCTCTTTGAGATCCCCTTCAGACCCAAATCACCACTGGGAGCAAAGCAGAGAAGCAATTTGACAATTCCCATGAAAAATACATCCTCAGGCAGTCCACACTGGAAACCAAGCACAACTCTGCTCTATCAAACAGTCCCTGAATTTCACATTATGGACTGCTTCCAAATTAAGAATTAATTATGCCCTATGAGTGGAAAAAATTATCTAGAGCACATATAGACCTTTTGCACATGACAAAGTTTAAAAATTGAAGAAAACGTGCATTTGAGTGGTAAAACCAACAGCTACTCATCTCCTGCATAACTGTTACCAAAAGTACCCTCAGTTATTTGAGCCCTACCACTCAACTTATGGAGTCCAAGTCATTCACAACAATTCAGTATCTTCAAGAGAAAAAAAGGAGTCAATGAAATAATCAAGAACACGCAACAGTGACAAAAATACCCAACGTTTTCCTTTTCTACAAATAGCACAGCAGTAACTTCAGATGGTATTTCATATTTTACATTATCTTTTCCAATGCTCCTTTTTAATGTCAAAAGGAACAGTTTAGGACCTATTCCTTCAGCCTTATTAGCACTACCAGGGTACTCTGAGCAAGTAGGAAGGAACAACCGAGCAAATTTCAAGTTGTGTGAGGTAAATTAATCTTGTCAGCAGGCAGAGCTGCCAGACACAAGGCAAGGAGACTGACAGGGGACAGAAAAAAATAGAAGGAAAGGCAGAACCACAAGTTTAATAACTGCATAAGCCAAGAGAATGAACTTGTATTTTGTTAGTCTGAGAACAGTTTTCAGTTCTACACAAAATCCATCCAACCAAAGTTTCACAATCTAAGACACACAGAACTTTGTGTACAACCAGACTCAGGGACTAATTACAGAAGAAGCAGTTAAAAAAAATTTAAACCCTACAAAACAACAACAAAAAAATCTCCATAAATACTATTACCAATAAAGAACATCTTCACCAAAATTAGAACATCATATAATCCAAATACACTTGGAAAATTCACAAGGAGATTATTTAGCTTAAAAGTTATGGAAGGACCATACAAAAAAAATCCTTGTGAAGACATCATCACCTCCCAAGCAGAAACACACCACAGAAATCCTGACTGTATCACATCTACTTGAGGGTTAGTGAAAGAAAAAGAGAGGAGTTTATGATATCCTCCCCCTTGGGGAACAATTACAGAGATCTTCTGAGCTAATGATCTCTTTCAGATTTCAAAATTCACAGCTATCAGTGTACATCCTGTGTCACCATTTTACCAAAGCACAACTGAGCTGCATTCTCCTGAGAAAGGAGACTGTAGTGCCAGCAAGAATAATTTTACAGGCAGATATTCTCAATTTCCCTTTTTTGTGTTATAGCTGAGAAAATAAAGTTCTTTTATTATGAAGAAACAGGCTTCAACTTTAATTTTTTCTTAATTATTCCTTTCTACCATGTCCAAGACATGTGGACAGAATTGTCCTATGAAAGCAAAGCTGAGCCAATTCCAGATTCAGCTGAGCAGGAAATTTTGAGTTTCTGAAATCACCAACCTGAATTATGCCTTCATCCATACTCCTTATATTAAGAACAACAGAGAACTGAACCACTCTGGACTCTTAGTAGAAACACAGATATAAATGGGTATAATTGAAGCCAATTAATCAATAATTTTCAAATACTGTGCCTTCTAAGAACACTCCAACCAAGCATGACTTTAATGTATGGGTTTGGAGGGTTTCTTCAGTTTGTTAAGATAATTCTTAACACACATTCAGTAGGCAGTGAGTAGCAGTGACAATTTCAGAGTTTTTTAAGTAAGTAAATGAAATACTGTGACAAGGAACTACCAAACTCCTTCACATACACGGTAAAGCTGTCTACTTGGTTTTAGAAGTCTCACACTCATCCTCAGTATTATTAAATCTCTAAGTGGTCTTCAACACTATAAAATAGGAATTTCAGCCAGACTCAATGTAAAAATCAGCCAGATTAGTTTATCAGATCAAATTTTCAGCTGCTCTGTTTTTTTCAGCACTACACAAGATGATGAACACTTATTCCACTCCTACACTTAAAAACAGCCAAAGGCACCAAAAAAGTCTAAAAAACTGACCATCTGCAATTTGGTGCTGCAGAAGGCTAAAATCAATCAAAAATTAACTCTCCAGCACCTGAAAGAAGCTGCTCATACTTGTTTTTCCCAGACAGACACAACTCAAACTCCAACAGTAGTGAGTACCAAACAGGGGGCTTTTGTCTTTTCCTGTACACGAGGACCACAAATTCCAGTGCAATAAAATCATGGATTTGCACATGCAGCAAAGTCTGAGTGCAAATCACTGAACTGGGAATGGATCCCAACACCAGTGCACCACAAACACCACAAGTGAACACCACTCAAGTGCAGAGGACTAACAAGTGAGGTACCTGAAGAGCTGTAGTTCTGGGAAGCAGAGATGTACATACATATGAGCACATTTTAACACCAAATGATGCACATAAGCAATCTGGAGTAGGAATTAGTCGAGTTACTCATTTTCAGCTCCCTCTCCAGGCACCTGTGCTTCATGAAAGCACAACTACACCACACTGTCAGCAGCTGGGTAGATAAACTTTCAAGTTCTACATTTGCAGCTAAGTTCTCCAAAAAGAAAAAAGACTTCAAAAGAAGTCCTTAAAGTCTTTTTAAGCATAAGACTTCTAAGCCCTGTTTTCCCAAGCAAGCCACTAATGAAGAAAAGCAAGTTCTCTGCAAACTTAGCCAGACTCAATAGGTTTTATTTCTTTTTATTTTAGGTACTCCTGAGCTAAGTATGTAATTAAAGAATCGAGTAGCAAGTCCAAGCCTACTTAAATAAATGTATTCTTTTATATATTGGGGGAGAAGGGATGCAATACTAAAACCTATCATGAATTGTGAGCCAGCAGAAACAGGGATTGCAATTTTACCTGCAGTACACAAGATCTTACCTCAACCGTTTCAACTGTCCACTCATCTACCTGTTCCTTCTCACTACTGCTGAACTGAGTCTCTGCCATGAATTGTCTGTTTACATACTAAAATAAAAATAAGAAAGGGTATGAAAGTAAAAGTAAGTGGCATTGAAGGTATACAAAATGACAGTGTTTCAGTGAATAATACCTCAGTTGATTCAACTTCAGTTGGCTCAGTAAATTCTTCTGCTGGATCAGGTTCTGGAAGAAGAAGAAATAAACCATTTATGTGGGAAAAAAACAAATAAAAATCCCAAAACAACAATAATAAAGACCTATAACCTCATGTTATAGACCTAGAAGTTACAAAGTTAGATGAGAAAATCTCGTGTCTCAGAATAAAGAAGAAAGAAATGTCATGGGTGTTAACAGAATTAGTAATAACAAATGTTCTCAGAGCTTTGAATTGAAAAGAAAAAATTAAATTCTCACTAGAGAATTCTGTTCAGCTATTCCTTCTCCACAAAAAGGAAAAAATGTCCTGAGTTGTCTTAAAATTGGATACAACATCCTAAGTTTCTTAAGTGTGTAATTACACTGCTTCAGAAACTGCTTCCTTCTAGCTCAGCTTAAACTGGTGGGAACCACTGAAAAATGGGAAAAGCCTCAGGCAGCCGCAACTTTCATCTTGGATGGTTTCAGTGCTAGGGATGAACACTGCATTTGCAATTTAATCACTCTGAGGAGTGCAGAAACATGGCAGAGCAACACAAACGTGTCAGTCACAGGGCATCTTCCCCTCCTCACCAGCCTCTGCTGCAGTGTCTTCTACTGCAGGTGCAGGTGCTGCCTCCTCTTCCTCACAGAGCCCATTCTGGTGGTTGTGGGTGCTGTCAAAGTAACTGGTCTGAAGAATGCGTTCAACAATCTCCTTCAGTGCTTTATCTGGGGAAATGGAACAGGGAAACATCAGCACCACCTCAGTCCTCATCATCCTCTCTCTCCTTCCATCCTTCCTTCCCAACGATTACATGTACATTTTATGACCCTTTTGCTGGGAAGATGGTACTGCCCCAAGCCAGTCCATGAGTACCAGGATTTCTTCTTTTACTGGATCACATTCAATAAATCCATAAATAACCCACTGTCATTCAGAAAAATCTGAAGGGCAAGAAGATCTTAAGAGTACAGAACTCTTCAGAAGCTTTGTGGAGCACTTCACCAGACTTTTATTCCTGTTACTTAAAACTGTTACTGTAAGACAATTTCTTCCAAAACAACTAACTGTCAAAAAAAAAATCTACACAGGTACCATCTGATTCATGAGGGTTCTTCTCCTGAGGTGAAGTGGCTCAAAAGAGCCTTTGTAAGCAAAGAACAATTGCCCTCAGTGCTTCAGATGAATACTGGGGCACCTTAACCCAAAAGACATCAGCCCCACTGGCAAAACAGTATTCCTGGCTGCCTAGGCCAGGTATTTGGGAATGATTTCCATAAAAAGCAGTCTGGCTGGCAAGGTCACACCCTGATCTGCAGTTCATCAATGAAGACAGGGCAAAACTGCAACACTTTTTGCAGGAGCTAAGGGGGAGAGAACGTCCCAATAAGGAAGGCCATGTCAGTGTATGTATTACACTGTCCCCTTGTTCACAGCCAGGTTTGCAGAAAACAAAGAACTGTTACTGAGCACCACCAGCAGCAGAGTACTGCTGAAACAGCAGGAATAGACTGAGCTTCAATACTGAGTAATGCTGAGCCAGTATAAAAAATACACCACAGACTGAGCACAAACTTCACAAGTCACTGTTACAGTCCAGCTAAGAGCTGAGAAAAAGTAGTTCCTCTAAGAGAACTGCCCAAGTTCTCTTACATCAGATGTGTGCTTTAGTTCAGACACAAATTCTGTGTGCTGTCTCTTCATGCAGAGACTGTACTTACAGGTTGTTCCACAAACTGGTTTTTCCTTCCCTTCCAGTAAGTCCCACAGGTGAACAGATGCTTGCTCATACTGCTCATTCAACCTTAAAAATTAATTAATAAGAGTTAATTTCTTACTGAGTCTTTAAATTACCATACCAAATACATTAAGTGACTGGCAATTAGAAAGAGGAGCACTTTGCTGTAACCCTACCTCATGTTCATGTCTCGTTCAGGGTAAACCAGCTTATAGAACTCATCCAGCATGGTCAGCTCCTCCTCTGTCAGCACTGGCACCCCGCTGGATCCTTGTTTGAGGTCGCTGCGCACTTCATCATCCCCCAGCTTCTCCAGGATGAACTGCAGCTCCAGCACAGTCTTCAAACGCTTCTGCTCAGCCTCCTCGCGCATCAGCTGCTCCCTGCGAGCTGTCTTCTTTATTGTCTTCTGGATCTGCAATGACCCAAGGGANATCTTACCTCAACCGTTTCAACTGTCCACTCATCTACCTGTTCCTTCTCACTACTGCTGAACTGAGTCTCTGCCATGAATTGTCTGTTTACATACTAAAATAAAAATAAGAAAGGGTATGAAAGTAAAAGTAAGTGGCATTGAAGGTATACAAAATGACAGTGTTTCAGTGAATAATACCTCAGTTGATTCAACTTCAGTTGGCTCAGTAAATTCTTCTGCTGGATCAGGTTCTGGAAGAAGAAGAAATAAACCATTTATGTGGGAAAAAAACAAATAAAAATCCCAAAACAACAATAATAAAGACCTATAACCTCATGTTATAGACCTAGAAGTTACAAAGTTAGATGAGAAAATCTCGTGTCTCAGAATAAAGAAGAAAGAAATGTCATGGGTGTTAACAGAATTAGTAATAACAAATGTTCTCAGAGCTTTGAATTGAAAAGAAAAAATTAAATTCTCACTAGAGAATTCTGTTCAGCTATTCCTTCTCCACAAAAAGGAAAAAATGTCCTGAGTTGTCTTAAAATTGGATACAACATCCTAAGTTTCTTAAGTGTGTAATTACACTGCTTCAGAAACTGCTTCCTTCTAGCTCAGCTTAAACTGGTGGGAACCACTGAAAAATGGGAAAAGCCTCAGGCAGCCGCAACTTTCATCTTGGATGGTTTCAGTGCTAGGGATGAACACTGCATTTGCAATTTAATCACTCTGAGGAGTGCAGAAACATGGCAGAGCAACACAAACGTGTCAGTCACAGGGCATCTTCCCCTCCTCACCAGCCTCTGCTGCAGTGTCTTCTACTGCAGGTGCAGGTGCTGCCTCCTCTTCCTCACAGAGCCCATTCTGGTGGTTGTGGGTGCTGTCAAAGTAACTGGTCTGAAGAATGCGTTCAACAATCTCCTTCAGTGCTTTATCTGGGGAAATGGAACAGGGAAACATCAGCACCACCTCAGTCCTCATCATCCTCTCTCTCCTTCCATCCTTCCTTCCCAACGATTACATGTACATTTTATGACCCTTTTGCTGGGAAGATGGTACTGCCCCAAGCCAGTCCATGAGTACCAGGATTTCTTCTTTTACTGGATCACATTCAATAAATCCATAAATAACCCACTGTCATTCAGAAAAATCTGAAGGGCAAGAAGATCTTAAGAGTACAGAACTCTTCAGAAGCTTTGTGGAGCACTTCACCAGACTTTTATTCCTGTTACTTAAAACTGTTACTGTAAGACAATTTCTTCCAAAACAACTAACTGTCAAAAAAAAAATCTACACAGGTACCATCTGATTCATGAGGGTTCTTCTCCTGAGGTGAAGTGGCTCAAAAGAGCCTTTGTAAGCAAAGAACAATTGCCCTCAGTGCTTCAGATGAATACTGGGGCACCTTAACCCAAAAGACATCAGCCCCACTGGCAAAACAGTATTCCTGGCTGCCTAGGCCAGGTATTTGGGAATGATTTCCATAAAAAGCAGTCTGGCTGGCAAGGTCACACCCTGATCTGCAGTTCATCAATGAAGACAGGGCAAAACTGCAACACTTTTTGCAGGAGCTAAGGGGGAGAGAACGTCCCAATAAGGAAGGCCATGTCAGTGTATGTATTACACTGTCCCCTTGTTCACAGCCAGGTTTGCAGAAAACAAAGAACTGTTACTGAGCACCACCAGCAGCAGAGTACTGCTGAAACAGCAGGAATAGACTGAGCTTCAATACTGAGTAATGCTGAGCCAGTATAAAAAATACACCACAGACTGAGCACAAACTTCACAAGTCACTGTTACAGTCCAGCTAAGAGCTGAGAAAAAGTAGTTCCTCTAAGAGAACTGCCCAAGTTCTCTTACATCAGATGTGTGCTTTAGTTCAGACACAAATTCTGTGTGCTGTCTCTTCATGCAGAGACTGTACTTACAGGTTGTTCCACAAACTGGTTTTTCCTTCCCTTCCAGTAAGTCCCACAGGTGAACAGATGCTTGCTCATACTGCTCATTCAACCTTAAAAATTAATTAATAAGAGTTAATTTCTTACTGAGTCTTTAAATTACCATACCAAATACATTAAGTGACTGGCAATTAGAAAGAGGAGCACTTTGCTGTAACCCTACCTCATGTTCATGTCTCGTTCAGGGTAAACCAGCTTATAGAACTCATCCAGCATGGTCAGCTCCTCCTCTGTCAGCACTGGCACCCCGCTGGATCCTTGTTTGAGGTCGCTGCGCACTTCATCATCCCCCAGCTTCTCCAGGATGAACTGCAGCTCCAGCACAGTCTTCAAACGCTTCTGCTCAGCCTCCTCGCGCATCAGCTGCTCCCTGCGAGCTGTCTTCTTTATTGTCTTCTGGATCTGCAATGACCCAAGGGAAAACTCTTTGGAAATGTCTTTAACTGCTAAGTAAAGGTCCAGAGGAAGGCAAGGGAATTGGGTTCTTCCATTTGGAAAGCCTTGGGTGATGCAGATTGTTCACACTGGCCATACAGAGAGCAGGAACAGGGTTATTCACCATATCTCACCAGAGTAGGAAGCATTCACTGGAACTACCAGGAGATCAGCTTAAAACTGATAAACAAAAGGACTGGTTTTTCACACACCACAAGAGGAAACTCATGGAATGTTTTGACATGAAGGCTGGGGAGATAGATGGGATCAGCAAGTCCAAAAAAGGATTTCGACAAATTCTTGGACAGGAGATCCCCAGTCAGACACCCCAGGGAACAAGCATGTGCATCCACTGCAGCATTCCCAGTGCAAGGAGGGAGAGGATGACACAGCCTTGTGCTCTGCACTGAACCTTCCACAAGCTCTAAATGCAGCACCACTCTGAACCTACAGGATGTTTCTTCCACTCTTCATCTTAATCCAAGCAGCCAGTGTCCCAAATTCAGCTGGAAATGTAATATTCTCTTCCAAAAAATCCATCATGATGGTAACTTTCCCACTTGAAACATCCAAATTTTGTTTTTAAAAATCAAAGACATATCTTAAAATCAACTAACTGCAGTCAGGAAAAACTACCACCAAGTTTGAAAGCAGAGCACCAATCTGGCACTCCTGCATTCACTGCCTTGTTTTAGCAGTCAGCTGACCAGGGAAACATTTCAGAACAGACTTATCCAGAAAAGGACGTTCTCTATTACTAACATTCCATAAACACAGATGAACTGTAATGCCAGAAAATAGAGAAACAAGTTGGCTGAGTCCTACAATTAATTTACAGCCACAGCCAATGCACAAAGCAGTTCATAACACAAGGATGCTGCTGCCCTTCAAATTATCCCAGCCTGCTCACAAGCTAAGTCTGCTCCTTCGAGCAGTCAGCTGTATTAACATCCACTACTCAGCCAATTCCTCCAATGCTGCTGCTCTTTCCACAACTCCCAAATTTTCAGAATTCAATTCTTGATTACAGTATTATTCTGCATCCTTGATAAAACACCAACTCAAAAGATCATCTATCTCATAGTATCCAGTTAATTTACCCTTTACAAAAACAACATAGCCCCATAATGTAGTTTCAGATTATGTTACCAAGAAATGAAAGCCCTATGAAATCCATTTAAGAAAATGTTACCAATGGCAGCAAGTGGCCATCTTTAATGTTGCATGACAGACCTGGTTCTGTGATCACTACTTTCAACACTAGTGTTGTCAGAAAATTACATTATTCTTGTTTCCATACAGTTATGTAGTACATCAGGAATTCTTCAGAAAACCTGACATCAACTAATATAAAAATATAGAAGAAAACAGCCAAACACAGAAGAAATCAAGGGCCATTGATCTCTGTAAACAGAGGTGACTACTGCCTCAGTGGAAGAGTTTAAAGTGTTTGGATAACCCACATGGCAATGCTTGATCTTTACTTACATCTTGGCTCAGAGCCATAAAACTCCTCTGCAGTTCCTTAGCAAATTCCAGATTATTTGTCACTTCCTGGTACTTTGACACTGCATCCTTAAAAAAAAACAAACCCAGAAAGACCACAAATGTAAACCATCAGCAACAGAACTGAACATATACAAATGTAAACCATCAGCAACAGAACTGAATATATACTTCCAACAAATAAATTCCCACATTTTTTAGTTCTAAAGTGAGACACAGGATCCCTGAATGGGACTGCAACTATGTTAAGGTAAATTTAGATTTTTACTGGCCCATATATCAAAGATTTGTGTATGTCCTTAGGGCCTCCAGTTTCTTTAGATATACTAAACAGGCACAGAAATATGCCTTTGTGCTCACATGGACGATGGACTGGTTTCATGTTTGGCTGCAGCCAGTTCCTGACAAAAACTAACAAACAACTGGAAGAATGGGGGAGAAGAACAAGCTGGCAACTCAGAACTGCTCAAGAGTTTGAGAATTAATGTATTGTTATCTCCAGTCAGAACCGAAATCAGAATACACAGAGCATAATGTCCCCTTCTCCAAAAATCTTTGCTTTTGCTATCTTCTTAAACCTAACACTCTGATCTGCACCAAAGCAAACCAAATTCCTCAACCCATTTGGTATTACTGAGAAATTAAATCAGAAGGATATGGCTGAGACATTTACATTCCTGCTGTGACAAAGGAATGCATTTCTCCAAACTAACATTTATTTTTATCAAGCCTGGTGGCCAGGCTTCATAAAAACCATGAGCTTCCCTCCTGAACATGATGTCAGTTCTCTATCGTGGTTTATCTTCACAACAGGCCATTACAAAATACAAATACACAGATCTGGGATGTTTCAGTTCTCAGCTGGCACAGAACCACCAAAATGAAGATGAAATCAATCCATGGGACCAAGGGAAGCAGCTCATTCTTTTAAGTGTCAACAGCTGCAATAGTTGGAAGGTACATTTTTGTCCCTTCACTTCCTCAGTGTTAAAAATCAGCCACAAAGCACTGTTGATCCTAGACTGGTAAGATAATTGTTAAGGATTCAACTTCACATAAGACTGAGCATCTGGTAATTTCTTGAAGTATGAATGTGCATGTTTGCACCATATAAATGAATTGAAATTGATACTTGCTTTTTATTTACAATTGCAAAACTGCTGCTGAATCAAGCTCTGCAATAACCTACTTTAAGAACCAGCCCCAGAAAGGAGAGAGGCAGGAAAAACTCCTCATCACAAAGATAACAAAACAATTTAACAGAGATCTGGTTTGGATTTTTTTGATTGTTTTTACCAGTTGATCCTGATTCAGACGTTCTCCCTTGTTCATTCGTTCCTGGTAATCATCAAGTTTGCTCTGAAACAAAAGAAAAATGCTGTTATGAAGAGGCAAAAATCAGTTTAAAGCTTTGTTCTACTTGTGCTAACAAAATGATGCACTCTAATATTACACTACACAGACTGTACCATGTTACACAGGCACATAACTGTCAGTAGGAAATGTACAAGAGGAAAACTGTCTTTTGGGTTAAATGTAAATATTTTGCCAAGAGGTAAATATTTTTATCTTATTTGGCTATTACAGTGTCTTCATGGCTAGTTGGAATTTCCAAGGAAATTCACATTCCTCCTAAGGGGACAAGCACTCCCAATGCACATTGGTCCTTCAGGCCAAACACCAGAGCTGAACTGAGGGCTGAGGTAGAGCTTATCACCACTTTATCACTACAATAGCAAAAATCTGACTGCAAGCCCCCACTGTCAAGGCTATTAAGATTCAGAACTGTGATTCTCTGTATCTCCATCCCTTAAGATAGTTGTAAAGAATTTTAAACAGTTTCTAATCCTCTGTGCAAGAATGCCCACCAACACAATTCATATTAATAGCTCTAAAATAGTTTTTGTTCAAGAGCATCAGGATTTTTTTTCTACAGGAAGAAAATGAAAAAAGAATCATTAGGCTACTTTTCAGCAGGATCAGTTTTCTCAGCTGGTTAAACAGAAACCACACAGCAGAGTGGCATTAGCCAGAATCAAACTCCTGTATGCCCCAGTGACAGATTCTACAGCTAACTACAAAGGCTCTTCAAAAGGAAGCAAAGTCTCTAAGGGTAACACACCTAATTATTACATTGTTTTCACCATTTCTGTATTAGCACAAATTACTGCATCTGGAATGAAATTTGCCATGATCTAATTCAAAAAGTTATTAAAACAAATCCTTAACAATTATCTTCCCAATGTAGGATAACAAAACACAAGAAGCTGGAGAACACTTAATTTTGAATGTCAAAGATGCCATCACTGTCTCAGGGTTTACATTTGTTCTGAGTGACACCTTGTTTGGCTGCTGCTGCTCTTCATTTCAGACTTTTCAGTTAAAATACTTTACTGGTACTTTTCTAGTTAATTCAACTCCTATTCTGTGCTCAGTCTCAGACTTTTGGAAAGATCAAAGTCTGTGGAACAGTTTATCAAGCAAGCTCCTCTTCCTAAGCATTTGATGCCCATCATTATTTCTTGAAACCCTATCACCCTTATGAGGCTTGGTCCTTTTGATGTCATTTTTGGTGCTGGATCTTTTTAAGTCCTCCAGGTCAGACAGAACATTTAACTACTTCACCTTCCAGTGCATCACAGCCAGCAATGGCCTAGGCAAAGTCAAAGCAAGAACTTGCAGAGCTCCAAAAATACATTACTGGGAGTTTCATGCTGGGGACAGAAACTACATGGTAACAGTTGTTAAATGCAGCAGCCACAGCTCATAACAGATCAAAAAGGCAGCCCTGGAGAGCATTTGGCACACTGCAAATCTATCTCAACAGGAAATAAGGTCAGGTTACTCTTCTCCATCCTGATCTCAGAGCAGATGATGACATGCTTGGACAATGACAGGACAGTCTCTTGGTTTGGGAGAGCGTGGCTGAGCTGTGCAGCTGAAAGGGAGGGGAAAAGAACTGAACCACTGCAGAGCTAAGCCAGGTCAACCCACACCTCTGATGGCTGAAATCCCAAAGCAAAGGGGCTTTGCAGACAAGCAAATTTCCAAGGAAGTTCCTACTTGCTCAAGTCACTGGCTCCCCTGCTGCAGATTGCAATTCCCCTGGTCACCCTGATGCAATTGTTTGTGAGACTGCTCAGTAAATAGACTGCAAACATGAGCCAGCTTGAGCAGGGGCTACAAAAATGCACTAAAACAAATTCTGTGATCCAGTTTCCAACACAAACCCACAAACAACAACAGTAAAACAAAATGGGTGGAATGCTGTATTCCAGAACACTAGTTTGTTTGACTTTATTGAAAAAAACAACATATATTGCAAAATTACACTGAAACACTCACAGAATCCCTTTTGTGGCTGAGGGCACAAGGAAGGGAAGAGGCAAAAATACCCAAAATAACTACAATTTTTTTCTGTATACTTTTTCCATGCGTGGTTGGTCCTTTCAGATTAAGCTATTGCAGTAACATAGTGAACAATGCACAAGGTTTTTCTTGAATGGTCAAATACTCTTAGGTCTAATGTAAATGCTTTGCTTATTTTTATTCAACTAAAGAGCCAAGGGTAATATGTCTATTTCTGTTAGGAATAGAAGAAAAGTTACTTGTCTTCACATTTACTTCTTACAAAATATTCCTGTTGGGAAGGTAAGAGGAAGGCAAGTCCTGTCAGCTGCAATGCAGAGGACAAGCCAATGTGCATTTAGTTAAATGTTACCACAAAGATTTGGACTGCCAAGTAAGCATTCTTCCATCATCACAAAGACACTTTTAAGATCCAAAGCTGCATTACACAGAAATATTAAGTAAAATGCCTTCCTTTTTAATCTGCACTGTCAACTAACAGCAATCCAAGAGCAGCATTAGAGCTGTAAAACAACTGCAGTGCAACTCCTGCTCAGGAACCTACTGCAGTGCCTGCAAGAGGGGAAGACTCTCTCCATCTCACCCCTCCTTACACAACTTCACCCTCACTCCTCAGACAGAGACCTCAGAGCACGAAAACCAAACCAGCAGGAAAAAAAATAACCCAGTGGCAAAGTGAGCACATGAATTGTGTATTGAACAGCTCGTGAGTCAGCAGCTCCCCGTCCTGCAGGCAGCCAGCCACTCTGCTTCAGCTCTTTCCTCTGAGATACCTGAAGCATTCTGGAGTTACCTGGGGAAAAAGCACCACTAACAGGCTCTTGGGACTGTGGTGCTCACTGCTGAACTACACCCTGGATTTTACTTTAACAGGAATCCAAAACTGAGTTACTTTATTGCACTAATGGACAGTTCTCTTCACCTCCTCTGAACTGTCTCAAAAATATCATCCTGAAGTGGAAACAAAACTGCAGTTACCTGGCATTACCCTCCAAACCCAGCCTGGTTTTAGAAATGCCTGACCACTGAGCCACCACTTCCAGTGCTGTGCTGCAAACTGGATCACTGGAATCATCAGATTAAAAATAACCCTTAAAAAAGGGGGTCAGGAGCAGGAGGGAGGCTCTATATTTAACCAGATAATTTCAATGCTGTGGTTCTGCCAATTACAGCAGCACAAGTGTGCACAACAAGCTGCAAGGTGACAAGGGAACCTCTGCCAACAGCTGGAGTGAATCTTTAGTAATTCAAACTCTACCACACAAGGTAAGAAAAGAAGGAAAGGACATTTCAGGTTTGTCTCCTCAGGTATCTCAAAAACTGAATGAATGTTTTTGACAGCACAAAAGCAATTAAGAAAATCAAAAATTTAAAACAGCTGTGTAATACAGTTTGCATTGAAGCCAAATAAATGCCAAGTTAAAAATTAGAAGTTTGTTAACCTGTTTTACATCTCTGCATTGTAATTTGTCTGCCCTCCACCATCACCTCCACACTTATTCATGGCTTTGCAGCTAAAACTGCCCAGAAATGACCAAAAAACCCCACAAACAAAAACCAGTCTTCTATTTCCTCAAAAAAAGGGAAAAGGCAAAACACTTAGCAAGGAAGTTCAGAACCTCTCAAAACCCACCAATTCTGAGCAGCTGTTTCAGTCCTGAGTTGGAAGCAGGAAGATGGAAGGATACAATAACACTAATACTCCAGGACACAAAACATTTACAGGTCCTCTGTTTGAATTGAATTGATTTTTTGAGTAACAGTAGTAGATATTCTCGTGGAAGGGTTTTTTCCCACAGTCTGAGAAGTTTGATGGTCTAGAAAAAATATCTGCATAATGTATTAGTTTTTAAACAAAGGACAAGGACACATCAATTCTGAGACTGCAGTTTCACGATCAGTTAACCCCAGAGGCAGAAAAAGCTTCTTCAGTAACCAAGTCACAGAGGAGTGGAACCCCAAGTTTTGGTGACTGCAGAGACGTTCTTTCCAAATCACCACCACACAGGATTTCCTACAGAAACACTCTGAATTTACAGGGAAGTTGACTACACTGTAGGGGACTACATATAATTTTTGTTCCAAAAAGCTACTTTTACAAGTGCATTCTAGAGCACAAATGTGTCTCTCCCAACACATTCTGCATGCCTTTTTCTTCAAACAAAAACCATTATCCAAACCCCAAAGCAGCATCTGAAAAACTGAAATTGGAAGATGTTTCACAGCTCCTTGGACTCATCATGCATCCAGTTAAGTGATCTCACTGTGAGACAATCCCTATTTTACAATAACCAGTTAAAACCAAAACAGACCAGCCTGAAACCTCACAGGACCAACCACCACAAGATTTCGCAGATAAACTTGATATCCAAAATTCCTACTAAGAGAGGTTTCAAAGAAAGTTTCAGGCTTATAAAACACTGTCTGAAATCAATTTTACAATTTGTTCCATGTTAAATCTCCAAAGATTAATTTCAAACCAAACCCCCAAGGAGAGGTTCTGGAGCCACTCACAAGCCTGAACATCCAAATCATGGACAAATGCATTGAGAGAGCTGCTACCAATGGGCACCTTCAAACTTCCTGCCACCAGAATGGAAAACTGACCCCAGATTTTACTACAGGTTCCTGTTTTCCATGGGAAACCCAACATTTTATTGAACCAAGTCACATCAACTTCAGATGTCCACCTGCTGTGCTGTGAGAATTCTTGTGCAGCACCTGTGAGCTGCTCATTCTGCAGCCAGCCAGGGTTACAGGCAGGAGGAAACTCAGACAAGCTGATAAAGTGACAGCAGCTCAAGTTACCAGGCACAGGCTGTATGTGCCATCTTTCCAATGCCAGACACCAAGCCCACACCAAGCTCTGAGCTCACATGTTACCCTGTGAACATCTGCCCATCCCCTAGCCCACGTGGTAGCACATTAATTATTTTGCCCCTTTGGCAGAACGTTTGTTTGATGAACTGTTCTTACATGGCTCATGCCCTATTACACAAGATGAAAGCAAAAACAACTGGGTTTTTTTATTCAGCCCTGAAACAAAACCAGAGTTTGATCTACATTCAATTGGCTTAAAATTTGGAAAGGATTTTCTCCTCTAAAAACAAAAACCAGAAGAGCCAGGGAGAAGGAGAAATTGAAGGTGAAATATTTTCTCCTAGGGAACATGGACAGCTGGCAGGATTCTAACCCCAGATACCTGACAAACACCTGGAGGAGTCCAGGCACCTTTCAAATTAACTAAGCTTGTCAACATAAACTTGAGCTGCACATCCAAAGGTCCTGGAGAGAAAATACCCCTTTAATTACCCCCTTCCATGCACACACAAATATCTTGTCATCTAAGAGCACAGGACAGCATTCCTATCTTCTCCAAATACAAAGAGCTGAGGGGAACACAGACGTTTTCAGGCCATGTTTTCATATCCATTTCTGAACAGCAATTCAAATTATCCCAGTCCCTTTTAACAAAAGAAATACTCATTCTTTTAAATGAGGTCACATTTAGTAAAAGAAAAGGAAAGTGTAACTAATAATCCAGTGGTTTTAGTTTATACAGAAACATTCAAACTAGTATAAACCAAAGTTATAAATATTATTGCAATTTGAATTTTGGTAGTCACATTATTTTATCCTCTCCATTTGCAGGTAAACATGACAAACTTCACTCCAAAAATTTAAATTTCCCTATGAAGAGTGACCTTTCCTCTACTAAAAGCTGCACACTCCTTTTATTTAAACCTAAGATAGTACCTCTTCCAGAGCAGTAATTTTTCATCCTTCAGAAATGTGTGTCTAAGTATTTATTTGTGTTCATCCTGTGACACAAAGCTCTGAAAATCATCTCCACTGGCCTTGGTTAGCAGCTGCTGACAAAGAAAGGATTAACTGTCCAACTGAGCACAAGTTCCCAGTGAGATTTACTGCATTTCTCACCCACTCCTGGCTCTGCAGTTTCCAGAACTATTTGACTTTCTGGACGCTTGGAAAAATTAAAAATATATTCTTGTCCAAAGATGCAAAATATAAGGAAATGCTGCTGTGTACAATGAGCTTTGTTTTAAGACACAAAGCATGTACTGCTCCTTTTACTAAAGGACATTATTTCCTACAGAACTCTTGGTTCCCCCACCAAGGGAGAGGCTCAGGCCCACAAATGAGTTCCTCTGCTTTAATCCACCAAACCCATTTCTCTCATAACTTTTGTAGTGCTTATGAGTCCTCCTTCAGGAAGTTTCACAACTTCAGCCCATTAAGACTTAGGAATCTTTGAACTTTAATTCATCAGTGAGAGACAACAGAGAGTTTTTCCTTTTTAAGCCCCAGCCCGTGCCTGTTCTTTAAGCTCACACTGCCCAGCACAAAGTATTTAAAAAATAAATGCTTTCAGTAATTTTCATGGAACATCTTCCAACAAAAGCCATGTCCAGAAAAAAAGGGCACTTTGTCCCCTCTACTCACTTGGTAAAACACTAAAACTCCACTCAAATAGAATGGAATGGCAAAGGCAAGTGTAAATTATTTAAAAGTAAATAAAAACACTGCTCCCAAGGACCCTCACAGCAGTAACACTGTGTTTATCCTCTTGATTACTCCCAAGTACAGAACAGGTCAGAATGTTCACTAACTAATTTCGGTTTTTAAAACACATGCTTTTAACATGATAAAAATATTTTCAGAGAATTTTTGTGTACATTGGGTACAACAGCTGATTTTCAAACATTTTTTTTTGTATTAGAACAACTAGAGACAGAAAGATCTGCTCTCTTTCTCGAGCTGAGGACCACTATTGGCTGTGCAGATATTCCTGTGTATTAATGCCAAGTTTAAGACAGACATCTTGTCCTGTCTACACAAAACAGACACAGAGGAAAAGCTGCTCTGATTCTAAAACTGACCTAAAATGTCCTGGCTTGCTGCTTTTTGCCATGTCGTTTCTAAAAACCAGGAAAATCCCACATCCAGTTTTGAAGAGGGAAGCTACACTGTACAGTGTATTTATACAGTGTATTATTGATACACAGTGTATTATTTATAGGTAAAGCACATCTTCTCTCCTTTACAACCCACCTGTACAGACTAATTTACTGGAAATACTTCCACCTTATACAATATGGAACACTATGAAAAATATCAAAAGTGACAGTTAAAAAAAAATTAATAGAACAGTTATTGTGCTTACTCACGTCTAAAAATAATAAGAGATTTAGGGCTCTGGCACAAATATCATTTTTTTGGGGGTAATTTTAGCTTGGCACTGTGGTGTTTTGAGGCAAGTCTTGAGGCTATGTATTAGCTCTTTTTCTGATGGACACCTCATGCTCTGGAGGTTGTAAAGCCCTGCGAAACTCATTTAATCTGCCACCACCGAGAGGGTGCAAAACACACCGCGAGTAACCACGGCAGCCTTTTCCTCCCGTGCCACAACTCGAACCGTCCGAGCACCAGGGATTGAGTAGCTGCTCCTTCTAAAAATAACCCGAGAAAGGCCGCTTCCAGCCGGGCTCACGCTCCCAAAGAGTTGAGCTTAGGGCGATGGAAAGCGAGCGGTGACACTGGGGCGGGGTGGGGTGGCCCCGGCTTTGTGCGGGCGGCACAATGAGCTCCGCCGGGGAGGCCGGGCCGCCGCCATGTTACAGCTCCGCGTCCATGTGCCCGGCACCGGGGGCACCGCAGCCTCTGCCCGCCCGCCCCGCGGGCACCGGGCGCGCTCCGGCCGCCGCACGGAGCGGGGATGTGGGGAGCGGATTCCCGGGATGGCGCGGCTGGGAAAGGCCCCGCCGCGGGAACAAAAGGCGGAAGGAGGGGGAAGGGGAAGGGAGCGGCGCCGCCGAGGGGGCTCCGGGCAGCGGGGGCCAAGTGGGGGTCGGCAGCCGCGACCCCTCCGGGCTCTGCTCTGCGAGCCGGGGGGAAACCGGGCCGGGTCCCGGGGCGCCGGGAGGGCGGCCGGGATGGGGCAGGGGAACCTCGGGAAGGGAAGGGGACAGGCCAGGGGGAGCGGCGCTCGCCCTTCTGGAACCTTCCAGCAGGCGGCCTCTGGGGGCCACGCCGGGAACAATCCGGGAGGGCTCGGCGGAGGGCCCAGCACAAGGGAGCGGAAGGGAAACAGGCCGGACCGGCTTGGGGGCAGGGGCGGCCGAAGGCGGAGAACAAGGCGGGTGGGCACTCGGGGTAGGCTGGGGTGTCTGAGGGGACGTGGGGATCACCTTCTTCTTCTCCAGGTTGCGCAGCTTCTTGTCGATGACCCCCAGGATCTGCTTCATGGCCTCGGTCTGCACCGTGGTGATGTTCACACCCGCCGCCGCCTGCGGGGCCGCCGCCGCCGGGGCAGCCTCGCTGCCCGGTCCCGCTTTGCCGGTGCTGCTGCCGGTGGTGCTGCTCGCCATGGTGCTGTTGGTAGCCGAGGGCATCTCTGTGAAGGAGGGAGGGCGGGCGGGAGAGAGAGAGACAAGAGAGCGGAGAGAGCGGCGGGCACGTCACGGGGGGAGCGCGGGCGGCGGGGACGCGCGGGAGCGCGCACGCGACCGCGCGCGCACGAGCCGCACCTGCCCCGGAGCGCGCGCCCCTGAGGGGCCCCCCCAAAGCCGCCCCTCCCTCCCTCGGCGCGCGCGGGGCGGCGGTGGTCACGTGACGGCGCGGGGCGGCCGCCTCGCGCCCAACGGTCATTTTGCCTTCACGCTGCCCTTCCCCCCCCGCCCCGCTCGGGGTGTCCGGAGGGGCCGCGCCGCCCTCCTCACCCTGTGCGAGACTGAGCCCGGGGGGGACACTCTGCGCTCTCTCTCGCTCGGTAGGAATGGCCGCCTCAGCCGCGCTCCAGCCCCGCCGCCCGCGCTGCTCCTGCTACCACGGGAGGGAGAGAGAGAGAAGAGAGAGGGAGGCAGGGAGAGAGAGGCAGCGGCGGCGCGCACGCCGGCGCGTAGAGGCGAGGCGGCGCGGGAGCGCGCGGGGTCCTGGCCGGCCCGCGGGTTCCCGCAGAGAACGCCTGAGCCCGCGGCGGCAGCTGCCGCGCTGCCCGCGCGGGGGAGGCGCGGCCCGGCGGGTCCTTCAGGCGCGCGGCGGGCGGCTCCGCGGCAAATACAATGGTGGGGCGGCCCTCAGGGGAGCTCGGGGCTCTCTGAGGGGCTGCTGGGCCGCCCCCCGCCCGCTCCCGGCACTGACGCCTCCAAAGCGCCTTTCTGTGCCCGGCGGCGGGTCCTCACACCGGGGAAGCTCGTCACGGCTGTAACTGAGCCCTAATAGTCGTAGCTCGGTGGCCGGGAGCAGTTGCTTCATCTGTCTGTCAGGCTGGGATTTGCGTCTCCAGATATATCCCTGTATGTCCCCACGATCCCCACGTAACGTGTGTGATTTTAGTCCTACACGTTTCACTCACCAAAAGCTCACTCAGTAAACCTTTACTTCTTGCCACCACTCAGTATACCTTTACTTCTATGCTAGCAATTTATTCTTTCAATATTAATTACTTCAGTGTTAATAAATAAAATACAACTGCCTCTGTGAGGCAAAGGGAATTTTTGGGATGAGTGCTCCAGCTGCTTGGTGGGGCACAGCTGGAAAATGAAATGCCACTGCCTTCAGAAGGCTGGGAGCTAAATGGGGAAGGATTTGGTATTTATTGACTTGTCTTGGAATTAATGGGTGCAAGAGTTTGGGAATAGAAATCCCTGAAAATCCAGTTCACAGTATTTGCACATGGACATTGGAAATTTTGGTTTAAATAAACAATTTAAGACTGTACCGTTGTTTTTTAAATTGTTGGCTTTTTTTCTTTGCTCTCTTTATTCGTGGATCCAGACAGTGGAAAAAAAGGAAAAAGCCCAGTTCCTTGAACAACTGGGCCAACCTGATGGTTCCCACCACCACAAGGGAGATGTCTCATGGCCCTTCCTCACCGAGTCCTTGCCCTTGTTTCCATCCTGGTTCTTGCTCCCCAGGAGTTAACTCAAGCTGATAATCCAGAAAGAAACTGGTCACTCGATGGGCAGATTCTCCCTTTCCATTCCATCTGTAAATATTGCTCCTTGTGCTTCTGCTTTCCATGTATCTCTGCATTTTCTGGAGCAGCCCAATGCTTTGTCATTTTGTATTAGACTTTGTCATTTGCTTTACAAATCACTTAGTTTTGCATAACAGGTTATGGGACATGTAATAAATCACCCAGCCTAATTATTTCAGTTGAATAAATGATGTATAAAACAAAATCTTCAATTGTTGAAAGTCCTTTTCACTGTTCAACACAACGATTTTGGTAATACCACTGTATTTTCTTAATTCCATTATATTTACAAGATTTAATTTCTATGGATTTACTTCTCCAAGCCCCATGCATGGGGGTTGAAATCACCTTTTTTCCCAAGCAAAATACAGTTTTTCTATCAACATGTGAAGCACTTGAGGCTTTTTGACCACAAAATCCAATGGTTCAAAATAATATGCAATTGTCTCATCCATTCCTGTTCATTTCTCCTTTTCCCTCACATTGCTATTGCAATTCTCCATAAGTTCTGGGCACAGCTGAGGCAGATTTTTCAGCCAAGCTCTGACAGAGTTTGTGCTCAGAACCTTTTGAGGTGTTTATTCTTCACGGAGAAGTGAAACACGAGGTAGCGCGTGTTTCAGAAATAAAGGAAGTTTAAAAGGAATAAAATGAAATAAAAAAATAAATAAAGGAAGTGAAAAGCTGCNGTCCACATTCCTTCCTGGACTGTTTCTCCTCTCCTGTTTCTGTGACCGAGCCGCACCTGCCCCGGAGCGCGCGCCCCTGAGGGGCCCCCCCAAAGCCGCCCCTCCCTCCCTCGGCGCGCGCGGGGCGGCGGTGGTCACGTGACGGCGCGGGGCGGCCGCCTCGCGCCCAACGGTCATTTTGCCTTCACGCTGCCCTTCCCCCCCCGCCCCGCTCGGGGTGTCCGGAGGGGCCGCGCCGCCCTCCTCACCCTGTGCGAGACTGAGCCCGGGGGGGACACTCTGCGCTCTCTCTCGCTCGGTAGGAATGGCCGCCTCAGCCGCGCTCCAGCCCCGCCGCCCGCGCTGCTCCTGCTACCACGGGAGGGAGAGAGAGAGAAGAGAGAGGGAGGCAGGGAGAGAGAGGCAGCGGCGGCGCGCACGCCGGCGCGTAGAGGCGAGGCGGCGCGGGAGCGCGCGGGGTCCTGGCCGGCCCGCGGGTTCCCGCAGAGAACGCCTGAGCCCGCGGCGGCAGCTGCCGCGCTGCCCGCGCGGGGGAGGCGCGGCCCGGCGGGTCCTTCAGGCGCGCGGCGGGCGGCTCCGCGGCAAATACAATGGTGGGGCGGCCCTCAGGGGAGCTCGGGGCTCTCTGAGGGGCTGCTGGGCCGCCCCCCGCCCGCTCCCGGCACTGACGCCTCCAAAGCGCCTTTCTGTGCCCGGCGGCGGGTCCTCACACCGGGGAAGCTCGTCACGGCTGTAACTGAGCCCTAATAGTCGTAGCTCGGTGGCCGGGAGCAGTTGCTTCATCTGTCTGTCAGGCTGGGATTTGCGTCTCCAGATATATCCCTGTATGTCCCCACGATCCCCACGTAACGTGTGTGATTTTAGTCCTACACGTTTCACTCACCAAAAGCTCACTCAGTAAACCTTTACTTCTTGCCACCACTCAGTATACCTTTACTTCTATGCTAGCAATTTATTCTTTCAATATTAATTACTTCAGTGTTAATAAATAAAATACAACTGCCTCTGTGAGGCAAAGGGAATTTTTGGGATGAGTGCTCCAGCTGCTTGGTGGGGCACAGCTGGAAAATGAAATGCCACTGCCTTCAGAAGGCTGGGAGCTAAATGGGGAAGGATTTGGTATTTATTGACTTGTCTTGGAATTAATGGGTGCAAGAGTTTGGGAATAGAAATCCCTGAAAATCCAGTTCACAGTATTTGCACATGGACATTGGAAATTTTGGTTTAAATAAACAATTTAAGACTGTACCGTTGTTTTTTAAATTGTTGGCTTTTTTTCTTTGCTCTCTTTATTCGTGGATCCAGACAGTGGAAAAAAAGGAAAAAGCCCAGTTCCTTGAACAACTGGGCCAACCTGATGGTTCCCACCACCACAAGGGAGATGTCTCATGGCCCTTCCTCACCGAGTCCTTGCCCTTGTTTCCATCCTGGTTCTTGCTCCCCAGGAGTTAACTCAAGCTGATAATCCAGAAAGAAACTGGTCACTCGATGGGCAGATTCTCCCTTTCCATTCCATCTGTAAATATTGCTCCTTGTGCTTCTGCTTTCCATGTATCTCTGCATTTTCTGGAGCAGCCCAATGCTTTGTCATTTTGTATTAGACTTTGTCATTTGCTTTACAAATCACTTAGTTTTGCATAACAGGTTATGGGACATGTAATAAATCACCCAGCCTAATTATTTCAGTTGAATAAATGATGTATAAAACAAAATCTTCAATTGTTGAAAGTCCTTTTCACTGTTCAACACAACGATTTTGGTAATACCACTGTATTTTCTTAATTCCATTATATTTACAAGATTTAATTTCTATGGATTTACTTCTCCAAGCCCCATGCATGGGGGTTGAAATCACCTTTTTTCCCAAGCAAAATACAGTTTTTCTATCAACATGTGAAGCACTTGAGGCTTTTTGACCACAAAATCCAATGGTTCAAAATAATATGCAATTGTCTCATCCATTCCTGTTCATTTCTCCTTTTCCCTCACATTGCTATTGCAATTCTCCATAAGTTCTGGGCACAGCTGAGGCAGATTTTTCAGCCAAGCTCTGACAGAGTTTGTGCTCAGAACCTTTTGAGGTGTTTATTCTTCATGGAGAAGTGAAACACGAGGTAGCGCGTGTTTCAGAAATAAAGGAAGTTTAAAAGGAATAAAATGAAATAAAAAAATAAATAAAGGAAGTGAAAAGCTGCTCTTGAGAGCAATCACTGCATGAGATCACACAGCCAATCTCAGCTCCTGGAATATTTCTTACTGCTTTTTCTTACTGCTTAACATGCTCATCATTTCAGGCAGCTCTTGCTGGGAATTATTGATCTACCCTTTTCCCACCATTCCTGTAGAAAGAGCAACCACAAATTCCTCTTCCTTCTGTGCCAACAGTATTGATCACCTGGCAGCAGCTGGCAGAGGAAAACCCTGCAGAATCCCCAGGAAGAGCTGAGATCTTTGCTTGGAGGAAGTGTTGCTGAGCTGTGGGTAAACTCCATCCTGGCAGCTTCCAGTGTGACAGGCTTGTAATCAGCATGTGGGTCTGAACATTTCCATTCCTCAGAGATAAGTATCCCTGCATTTCGTGTTTGGGAGCTTTGTAAAATGAAGGTCAGCTCTGGAGCTGCTGGGTTTGGAGTCACGTTTGTTCAGTCCCCAGGGAAAGTCCTGAGAGCAGAGAAAGTCCCCCCAGCAGAAGCACTGCCACAAATGTGAGCCTTTAGAACACAGAGCTGCTCAAGATGAGGGAAGTCACATTCCTGACCCTTCCCATCTCAGATTTCTTCCCTTTTTGCTCTCTTTGCTTGGGGACTTTTGACCAAGCCAATTCTTGCCACTCCCTCTGGGGAAAATCCTACAGGGAAGTACTACTGCTCCTCTAACCCCATGTCCTATCTCCAAGTGGAAAAGGAAAAGGAAAAATTACACTTCCACACCCCCCTCCCCCCCCCCAATGCCTTAAAAACCATTTCCAAGCAAAAGTGATGTCCTAGCTGTGGGCAATGGATTTATAAAAAATTCTCAAAACCTGACAGAA
>WBNQ01090359.1:0-14733 GCA_013401375.1 Spizella passerina
AAAATGAAAGAGCAGACACTTCAAGTTTTAAACATTTATTAAGCCTCATCAAAACACTTTCAAACACATGACCTGGTGCTGTGTGAGGCAAATTTACTTATTTCCTGGATGATTAAACGTGACACTTGTGCGAACAGCTTCCGGAAGACCTTTCTGTGCAGCTTATGGACATTGTTGTGTTTTTAGAAGTCAGGACGGTCCTTTTTGAGATTACTGTAGTCCATATTAACCGAGAAGAACTAAGAAAGAAAAGGGAAAGAATATTAATTAAGAAGTTTGATTACACATTTTCCCTGGTATTTACTAAAAATATACATCATTGAACTTACACCAGGAAACTGAAAACATTTTTTGAGTCTGTGAACCGGGCACTAATAAATAAACAAAAACCTTTGATAAACAGTAACTTTTTAATATTAATTCTATACCCAGTATTAGAAGCTCTGCATTTAAAATGAGTGGTCATGTCTTCCACTAGAAAAAACCAACAGCGTCTCCTCTTAACCCCCAAAATTAGAAGTCCCTTCAGAGGAACTTTTTATAATACTGATGAGTTTATCCATTTTGCTCAAAATCTATGGCTCCTGTATACTGAAGGCAAAAGCCAGCTTGCCATGTGGTGCAAAGCAGAGTGTCTGTGAACAGACAGTGGCACAAAGGAACATTTAGGGCAGTGCTACAAAAGGCAAGTTTGGTTTAGGTAGCTGCATCTAGAACTGCAAAGGATGACAAGGAGGAATTAAAGTTAGAATGGATCCTCTCACATGCTCAGTTTATACTATTATAATTGGATCCTGTTACAAGCAATCCAGAACAACCCAAAAAGTGATGGAGGACAATGAGTTTACTAACTCATATGCATGAGAGACTAACTGCAGACTAACTGCATATTTAGGCATCCCGGTCTGACTTGACAGCAAGCATGTGATAGTACAGTTTTTCTTAAAAAACCGAAAAGATGAAAAGCACATAACTATCATTTTGATTATTTTTAGTTACACCCAATTTTTAATTTTTAAAAATTTTCTTAAAGAAAATGCAACAGCCTACAGCACATTCAAATTACAGCTTTCTCTGCAACTCCTACAGTAATACTCAGGTCATCAACTCTTTACTTTGGAAAAAGAGTGAGGAAGCTAATATGACAAAGAGAAGTTTACAATAGAAAAAAAAATCCCATCAAAAGTTAGACTTGTATAGCAAGAACTTTTTACTAAAGTCATCTTCAAATTAGAATATATGTCCTTTTCTTCTCCCACAAGGCAGATTTGGAAAAAATGTCCCCAATGATTCTCACACCCAAATATGGCAAACACTGAGGCTGTGTTTCTATGTTAAGGCAGAAGGGGAATGCTACACAAGTCATGCACTCTTTAAAAGAATTTGTGCTGTGCACTACGCAGGATTTGCCAAGTTCAGATATTTACAAACCAGCAACATTCCAGAACTGGCAATGAAAACAAAGAATGAAATTTTCTTTTTGGACTTTTAAGGGAACTGCAACCTGTTTTATCTTGTAAGTGTGGGATTTTCTACTTATTTCAATGATTGGCATAGTAGTATATGGTACCAAACAAGACACTAGCTTAGAAAACACAGTAGGTTTACTTTTTTTGAAGCTTGAAAACAATCTTAAAATATTTTTAACAGCAATCAACTAACATAGCACTTCTGTAAAGCATGATTAAAACATGTCCAGAGAAGGACAATAAAGCTGGTAAGGGTATAGAGAGTAAGTCATATGAGGAGTATCTGAGAGAACTGTTGCTGTTCCGCCTGGAGAACAGGAAGCTCAGGGGAGGCTGTCACTCTCTACAGCTCCCTGAAAAGAGGATGTAGCCAGGTAGGGGTTGNTTGCTCAAAATCTATGGCTCCTGTATACTGAAGGCAAAAGCCAGCTTGCCATGTGGTGCAAAGCACAGTGTCTGTGAACAGACAGTGGCACAAAGGAACATTTAGGGCAGTGCTACAAAAGCCAAGTTTGGTTTAGGTAGCTGCATCTAGAACTGCAAAGGATGACAAGGAGGAATTAAAGCTAGAATGGATCCTCTCACATGCTCAGTTTATACTATTATAATTGGATCCTGTTACAAGCAATCCAGAACAACCCAAAAAGTGATGGAGGACAATGAGTTTACTAACTCATATGCATGAGAGACTAACTGCAGACTAACTGCATATTTAGGCATCCCGGTCTGACTTGACAGCAAGCATGTGATAGTACAGTTTTTCTTAAAAAAACGAAAAGATGAAAAGCACATAACTATCATTTTGATTATTTTTAGTTACACCCAATTTTTAATTTTTAAAAATTTTCTTAAAGAAAACGCAACAGCCTACAGCACATTCAAATTACAGCTTTCTCTGCAACTCCTACAGTAATACTCAGGTCATCAACTCTTTACTTTGGAAAAAGAGTGAGGAAGCTAATATGACAAAGAGAAGTTTACAATAGAAAAAAAAATCCCATCAAAAGCTAGACTTGTATAGCAAGAACTTTTTACTAAAGTCATCTTCAAATTAGAATATATGTCCTTTTCTTCTCCCACAAGGCAGATTTGGAAAAAATGTCCCCAATGATTCTCACACCCAAATATGGCAAACACTGAGGCTGTGTTTCTATGTTAAGGCAGAAGGGGAATGCTACACAAGTCATGCACTCTTTAAAAGAATTTGTGCTGTGCACTACGCAGGATTTGCCAAGTTCAGATATTTACAAACCAGCAACATTCCAGAACTGGCAATGAAAACAAAGAATGAAATTTTCTTTTTGGACTTTTAAGGGAACTGCAACCTGTTTTATCTTGTAAGTGTGGGATTTTCTACTTATTTCAATGATTGGCATAGTAGTATATGGTACCAAACAAGACACTAGCTTAGAAAACACAGTAGGTTTACTTTTTTTTGAAGCTTGAAAACAATCTTAAAATATTTTTAACAGCAATCAACTAACATAGCACTTCTGTAAAGCACAATTAAAACATGATTAAAACATGAAAAGAGGAGGACATAAAGCTGGTAAGGGTATAGAGAGTAAGTCATATGAGGAGTATCTGAGAGAACTGTTGCTGTTCTGCCTGGAGAACAGGAAGCTCAGGGGAGGCTGTCACTCTCTACAGCTCCCTGAAAAGAGGATGTAGCCAGGTAGGGGTTGGCCTCTTCTCCCAGAGAAGCAGCAACAGGACAAGAGGACAGAACCTCAAGCTGCATCAGAGAAGGTTCACGTTGGACCTCAGGAAGAATTTCTTCACTGGAAGGATTGTCATACATTGAAACAGATTGCCCTGGGTGAGGGTAGAGTAACCATCTCTGCAAGTGTGGAAGAAATGACTGGACATGGCACTTAGTGCTACGGTCTAGTTGACAACATGGTGTTCAGTCAAAGGCTGAACTCAATAATCTTGAAGGTCTTTTCCAACATAAATGAGTTTATGATTTCAGAATGCCTGTAAACTACCAAATGTTTCAGACATCTTTGTATGCTTCCTCGTTAGTTCAATGAAATTAGCTGAATATCAGCTAAGGAACATTTCTATTGCATCCAGTTATTTACTGGATATTAATTTTGTTAACATTGTTTTGTTTTCAAAAAAATCAAGACCTGCAGGCTGAACTCATGGTTATGTTAAACACTGACATTTTATTTTCTTGCAGCGCTTCTCATGAGCGAAGGCCAACAGCTTAGGATTTAGAAAACTCTAGTTCAGTTCTTCTGGGGTTTTGTCCTTCTCCCTGTAATTTATTTCTGAGTATTATGAGCCAGTAAATTCTTCCTCTCACTTATAGTTGCTCTTTTCCTTACAGTGCAATAAATATGCTTTCATACAGATTCCTTTCACCCCATTATCAACCACCATCAGGAGAGTTTTAAACCTCAAACTCAGCTATCTCTGCTCAGAGTTCTAGAGACAAACAAATGCACAAAAGGAATACATCACTCATCCAACTACATTCCTATATAATCAAACATCCTATAGCAGTAGGGTACATCTCTAATATGATGCTTCCTGCAAATCTGTATTTCTCATTTTACCTTGTACTGGTCATTGGGAGCCATTTTGTTCCAAGGTTCTGGGTTATTTTTCTTGTCCCAGCTATTGAGAGAAATGCAAGATGTGAGAGAATATTAACACTATTTTCAAAATTGAAAAAAAAAATGAAACATGAACTGTGGTTATTAGGTCACCGAATCACTCATCCAAGCAAGTTTCCACAGAAAAAGGCACTGTCCTTTGCCAGCAGTCTTTAAGTATCGTGGTAAACAAAGAGATCTCCAAATCAAGGAAAGCTCCACACACCTAATGTCAGGGGATACTGGACCAAGACATTAAGTTGTCCAGAAACACAAAACCCAAGGCAGTGGAGTGTGACATATGCAGCAAGAGGACAGGCACTGCAGATTACTGAATACATACCTAACATCAGGGTTGAACATTGCCAAACGCATGAGATACAGGCTTGCACCAACACCTCCAGATCCAATGATCACAAACAGAGGGATCAACTGGAATAACAACACAAAAAAATTAAGTGTCATCCCGCAATATAGCGAAATAGTATCGATACATAGCACTCCTGGCATCAGCTGTGGTAGGCCAAAGAACAATCTTACAGATTTTACAAACACGGGGCCCTCTAAACCCCTGGCATGAGTTCCCTGTTAGCAAGGTATCCCTGGGTCATTGAGGAACTAGCAGCTATAACGAGGCAGGGATGAGAAAAACAGTCCTACAACAGAAAGACCAAAACCAATCCAAACATTCCGCTACATGGCGTTTCTGCAACAGACAACCGTCCCTTCACCGCCAAAATGGCCCCTACCGTCTGTGCTCGGATAACAAAACCAAAAATACGAGAGGGCTAGAGTGGGGGCAAATGGTGGGCAAGAAGATCGGAAGGGCCATTTTGCAGCACGAGCAAGGCCGCAGAAACCGGTGGATCAAAGGGACCTGCCCGTGTCTGCTCGGCCAGCTCCGGCCGGTCCACAGGTTCGGTATGCACAGGAATGCCAAGAGACGGATGGGCGAGGAGGAGGCGACCGGCGCGGCCGGGGACACCGAGCCACGGCAGAGAAGGGCGGGCGCGGGGCCGGGTATCGGGCTCAGGTACTCACGGCCGGGTGCTTCTTCGCGTGGGTGAGGATGGTGCCCAGCACCATGGCGGCGGTGTCGGGGTGGTGGTGGTTTGGTGGGTGCGGGCAAAGATCTCGCTCTCTGCGGGCTCCGCAGCGCTGCCTCCCCCTTCAGCCGCCGAGCCCCAATGTCACCGAGGCCCCCGCCGCGGCAGGTGCCGCCGCCGCAGCCCGGATGTAGCAGCTCTGGCGTTCGCCTGCGCGCCCTCCGCCGAGTCGCGCCGGCCGCCGCGCGTAGCGGCGCCCCGCTCCGGCCCCGGCACGTTCCCCGGCCCGTGTGATCCCCCGCGTTAGCGCGGCCCCGTCTCGCCGGCAGCGCGGGCACCAAGGGCGGCGGCAGGCACCGGCCCGGGCACCCCGGGGCAGCCGGGCAGCGCCGCCCCACGTTGGCCCCTGCCGCACGGGCAGCGCCTGCGCCCGGGCAGCGCCTGCGCCCGGGATGCCCGCGGCGTGCAGGGCTCGGGAGCCGCGGCCGCCCGGCACGGAGGGTCACCCTCCTGCTGCCCCCTCAGAGAACGGGCCAGGTTGGGAGGGACCTCAATGGGTCATCTGGTCCTCCCTGCCCGGACAGGGTCATCCTAGAGCACATGGCACCAGATTGCGTCTCGACGGTTCTGGAATATCTCTCGTGAAAGAGATTCCACAACTGCTGTGGACAGTCTGTTCCAGTGTGTGGTCAACTGCACAGTAAAGAAGTTTTTCCTCGTATTCAGGTGGAACTTCCTGTGCATCGGTTTCTTCCCGTTACTTTACATCCCATTGCTTGGCACTACCGAGGAGAGCCTGGCTCCATCCTCTTGATATCCCTTATAGACATCAATTAAGTTCCCTTTCACTCATTCCATTTCGAGGCTGAACAGGCCCAGCTCTCCCAACCTTTCCTCTTAAGAGACATGCTCCCCTAATTGTCCTCAATAACCTTCCTCAAGACTCATTCCAGGAGCGACCTGTCTTCTACTGAGGAGCCCAAAACTGGACACAGCATTCCAGGTGCAGCCCTCGCCAGGGCTGAATAGAGGCAGGATCATCTCCCTCAGCCTGCTGGCAATGCTGTTCCTAATGCACGCCGGGATACCGCTGATCTCCTTGGCTGCATGGGCACGCTGCTGCCTCATGGACAGCTCATTGTCCACCAGGACTTTCTTGGTGCTGCCCTCACACTGCCCAAGAGCTGCTGCCTCATGGGGCAGAGCCTGCCATGGCCTTGTGAGGTGCCTGCCTGCTCCCTTCTCTGCAGCCATGGGTATCTGCATGCCTGTGTCTGCCCTCAGCTGGGCTCCCTTCACAGGGCCTGAGCACTCACCAGCCTGGGTTAAAACTCGAAGGGGTGGTTTAAAGGTGAGGCAAAACAGAGTTTCATTGTCCTGAAAAGGATACAGGGAATGAAATTCATCGCAGAACTGCCAACTTAAATTGTGCTACGGTCAGGTTGGCAAAAGGTGGGTATGTACAGGGCATTGAGAGAGCTCTTTCATTTTCAAAAGCAGTTTATAATGATGTATTATATGTAAGTGATTCTCCCTGTCTACTCCACCTGGTGTACTCTGTTACAGGACAGACATAGACCTGCTGGGGCAAGCCCAGAGGAGCCCACAAAGGTGATCAGAGGGATGGTGGAAAGGCTGAGAGTTGGGATCATTCAGCCTGGAAAAGAGAAGAGTTATGAGGTGATCCATTTGCAGCCTTCCAGTACATGAAGGGAACCTCCAAGAAAGTGGAACTTTTTACAAGACATGTAGGGATAGGACCTGGGGGAATGACTCTAAACTTACAGAGGGTAGGAAGAAATTCTTTACTTGGAGGGTAGTGAGGCACAGGAACAGGTTGTCCAGAGGAGTTGTAGATGCCCCATCCCTGTAAGTGTTCAAGGCCAGGTTGGATGGGGCTTTGAGCAACCTGGTCTAGTGAAAGGTACCCCTACCCATGGCAGGGGCTTGGATCTAATGACCTTTGAGGTCCCTTCCATCCTGATCCATTCTATGATTCCATTATATTTTGGCTAAGGTTGCCTTAATTATTTAAATATGGCTTGAATTTAATTATTTTTTCTTATTGTATAATTTTAAATGAGCAACATAGCTATTTATTGTATGGTACTGTGTCCAAGTGCTCTCTTGTTTTTTTTCTCCATTACTATGTATCGTATACAAAACTGGGAACCTAATGCCTATCTTTGGATAGTATCACCAGCCATTCTGAGGTGTGATTTATTTCACAAAAGGTAGCTCAAAAGGTAAATTTGTGCCCAGGCATTAAAAAAGTCATTATTAGGTAAAGGGAATATCATCATGCTACTAAGCTAAGACAAGATGCAAAAGAACTTGGCACGAATGCTCCTAGTTTCTGTGGCTGTATAACAAAGTAAAATTCTGAAGTAAAAGATAACAAAGTGGCAGAGAATAAATATATTGAAGCAAGTGGATGTCTTCTATTTCACTCCCTAGTTCCACAGACTGGCTTCTGCTTATTTTCAGCCATTATCTCAAATTGTCTCCATTATGATAAATTCTACCAAAAAAAAATGTATTCCTTGCATATAATTCAAAAATCTTTTTTTTTTTTTTTTTCAGATTGCCAGAGCTAGTTTAACCTGGATAACAGCTAAGTTCAGGAACTAGTACAAATGGATTTGACAAGTCATTGTGTCACAGGAAAAAAATAGTTATAACAATGTTATCTTTGGAGCAATGCAATTCTTTTGCTTGTCTCCTTCATTTCTTTCAGAGTTCATAAACAGAAAAAATCTATAGTTGGTGTGCTCCAGGAGTCTGTGAACTGTTCCAGTATTCATTATGTCATGACAACAGTGCTTTCCCATTATTTTTAATGGAAAGAATATTTTGCCTATGTTAAAACTATGAAAATATTACTATTGCTATTCTTCTATAAAAGAGAAATGCATAAAAACTCTTAGAGTAACTTGGAAGGTTACAGTGCTCACCTTCTAGCAGAGTAGTTGAACTTTTCACCATTAAACCTGGATTGCAGGAGGTGCCAATTGCTGCAGGAAAACCAGGGAGCAACCAAAGGGTAGATGGATAACCACAAACTGTGGGGCTGCTCAGCAAAGCTCTGCTCAGACTGCAAGAGTCTGCTTCCTTATGTACAGCCAACATATGGCTAAGTGAGAAAATTTGATGACTACAAGTGTCCTGTTTCTGCACTACTGAGAGAAGAGCATCAGAGGTACATTATTTCCACTAGGCTATGTCTTGGGCACATATTTTTGCTTTTCAGTATAATTTTTTCACAGTGATTTATAGTTTTTGCTGTCTTATGCTTTTATGAATTTAAAGTGGTGTAGTAGCTGATCAATTTGCAACATTTGTCATGCATTTCATGGGCTTTCATAAATTTTTGTCATTTTGTACGTCAGATTTTATTGCCTAGGCCTGTATGGCTCAGCTGTTTTGTTGTTCATATACAGGCCTTATTATTTATAACACCTGGAATTTGGGGTATGGGAATGAATTTTGCAGACATAAAAAATTACAGTTTAAAAACAATCAGAAATCAGATATTTTCATTCTAATTTTGAAAATTGCAAGTTAATATTTTTAAATTTCACCCAATGCAGCATTGCTAAAAATGCAACCCCTCACTTGCATCACTTGGCAAAATACAGAGTATAAACTCAAAGTACCTCATGGCATCTTGATGATGGATCCATGGTTCTGAGAAATACCTACTCAGCTGCCAAGTTTGAGTGCTTGTACTATGCTATAGTTATATAAATTGTATGGGTTAATTTATAGTAATGCTGTCAATAGATTAGCCATACTTGAAGACTAGCAATTTTCTGTGACTTATCAACCCATTCCCAGAAAGACAGTGAAACACTGGATAAAGGTAGATAATTTTGCCATTCTCTTATCTGTCACTTAGCTACACAAGCTGAAAGTAAACACATTTATTCCTTCTTAAGGTTTTGTACCTTTATGTTCACACCTGACAATTCAATTTATTATCCTTTAGTTAGACATGTTGCTTCCTTTAATCTAAGTAAAGTTATTTTTGTGTAGGTTTTTGCTTTTTAAATAAGTGGATGCATAAATGCTTCAGGTATTTTGGCAAGATTTTGTGATGAACCAGTCCATTAAGAACTAGGGGCTAAACGTGCAGTAGTGCCCAGCACTGCTGAAAAATCAAGTCCTCAGGTTATCCTGATGCTTTGTCATTTATTTTTTCCTCTTGTCTATTGTTCTCTTGTACAGCCTCATGTCATGTCTCCCACTGTCCCTCCCTGATTGTCACTGTACCTTGTTCCTGTGCTTAGGTTCATTTGAGCTTTTGACTTCAGAATATGTCTGGCATTTAAGAATGCTTTGTTTTAGTTTTTGGTGGCCTTCCTGTTTCTAAAGTCTTAATTCCTCAAACCTTACCTGCCAATATGAATTGATTCATAGAAATCTGCAGATTTCTAATTTGTTCAACAAGTATGGTATGTCTCATTTTTCTCAAGGCAACTGATTTTAGCCACAAATATAATCAAATCTGATCTCCCGAAGAACAAGAATCAGAAGTCATAATAAAATCAGGTTACTTGAAGAATTGCACTCTTAAGGTTTGACAAAGTCAGTTCATTTAAAAAAAAAGACAAAACTATAGTCAATTTGAAGTTACTTATTTTACTTGGAGGAAAATAGGAAGGAAAGATTTGTAGATATGGAGATGTTCCAACTGGTTAGTGCTCAAGAAACTAAATTCATTGTGAATTGTCCTATAGCATCAGGACATTTCTCTGTTAATCTGAACAATAAACTGAGGATTTCTGTAGGCCTCACCAGATTTTTTAAAAAGGCAAGGACTTCTAATGTTCTTAGCAGAGAAAAGGAATTATAGGAGAACAAAATATATTAAAAAACCTAAAAAATATGTAAAAATGTAAAGTGTAGCTTACCTGCGATAAATACACAGGGATTTTTGTGATTTTATTTTATTTTACTATTTCTATTTTATTTTTACTGTCTGTTCCCTCTGTTGTACATACTTGTATTCCTTTCTCTGCACTTAGCTGGGGGCAACAGCAGAACAGGATCTATGTGTGCAGACCTCTCCCAAGCCCATTGGGGTGACATCTTCCCTAACATGTGACTCATATTTGGGTCCTAACTCTGGGAAATGGAGTGGCTGCATATTCTGTTCTTGCATGCTTGGTCTAGTGGCCATAGGGAGACATGGGGGACATGGATGGATGGAAAAAGGCACTAACATTTCAATATAGCAGCTTTTGATAAAATCTTCCATTAAGTGTAAACATTGCAATTGTTCTGAAAAAAAAAGGCTTAAGAATTTCATAATGTTAGTTAAATGAAATGCTAGGCTTATAGGAAAGAAAAAGTAGAAAAAAAATTAAGATTAGAAACAAGATTTTTTTTTTTAAACTGCAACAAAAAATATGTCTGGCATTTAAGAAACTATGGTGAAAGGAAGTGAACTATGGGACATTTGAAAACTAACAGCACAAGGGATATAACAAAGAAGAAATTAAAAATTAATGGTACTGAGACATATATTATGGAAATATTCTGCTTCTCTCATTTATGTCTGTCAAAAATATGTGTTGATAAAGGTTCCTGTCTCCATATATCCATTAAAAGTACACAAAAAAAGGACAGGGCAAAAACATAACAGCTGAGAATCAAGTACTTAAAATTAATTGTGGTCATTGTTCCTGCTTACTTTCTAGGTTCAAAATAGCAAATGAAAACAGCTGATGTTTATAATTAAAATACAAATTGTTTTAAGTTATATAATCTGCCAAAACTTGGGATGCAGAAATACAGGCCTCACACAGCTTTCACCCAACTGGATGGCTTGAATGTGACCAGAAGACTGCAAAAAATTACTGGAATGGTCCCTCTAAAAACTACACTGATCCAGTGCCCTTTTACAGATAATCTCTTTCATGGAATTGCATCCATAAATTTCCCTGTAAGCTGCTCTTGTGTTTGATTTAAAAAACTATCTGGACTCTATAAATAAAAGATGAGTTTAATGGATCAATAGAAATTCAAAATCTTCACTAAAAATGTAAGCAGGACTGGTACCTGAAACTGTTTCTAACTAGATGCTGCTTCAACTTTTCAGCAACAGCTTACTGGAGATAAATTAAAGGTGCTTCTAGTTCCTGTCATTGTCTCAAGGCTTTTGATCTTAATACAGAAGGTTTAAGTATGCTTTTTAGTTTCTGCTATGGAGTAAGGAGAAACATGATTGAATAATAGTTCAGGACCATTCAGGGTAATTTCTTTTATATATGCTGGAGAAGAAATAGATGGTTCTTATGAGTCCTCTGCTCTCATTTTCAAAACTTAAGCTGGCCTTTGGTTTATCTTTTGTTTGCACATACTTTTAGCAAAATGTACTCACATCTCAGCTGCTGGGGTTTTTTTGGTAGTTTTTTGGTGTTTTTTTGTTTTGTTTTGTTAAATGCTGGGAATCTATCCAACTGAGATAAGTTACGGATTTCCAGGTCTGTCATGACAGTGTGACACTAATAAAAACTATCATATTTCATCAGCTATTGGCTAATGATTTGTAAAAATTTGATCAGGGTTTGCTCTTTGATTAAAGCTGCTCTCCTTTGCCAGAAAATAATAGTTTGGTGTTGACAGCCCTTTCCAGGACGTATTGCTGCTTAGGAGAAACTGCTGCAGATGCCACAAGAGTGACTCAAGCAGACAATCTGGGAACAGAGCAAACTGCTTACAGGCAGCTTCTGAAATGTAGAAATACACACATACACATACACAAAGTATAATTGTGCAACAGGAATGATACATGAGGTCACACATTCACGATACATTCCAAATATTAAAGAGAACAATATAGTAATAACAAAGAAACATGAAAACTGTGCATGTTTATAAAGTATAGTCTTATTGCTGTGGGACTATCTGCAAAAGCTGTGCCAACAAAGGATTAGGCAGTTAGAAAAGAATAAATAGATTTTGTATTCTAATTTATTTTCCTGTATTTTTTAATGCCATGGAGAAAGCCAGTACTTTAATGGAACCACAATTTGTAGAAAGAATAAGGCTTCCAAATCTAACAGTTTCAATAAGCCAAAACTTGTTCTCATTTACGACAGTGATAGAGCCTTTAGAGGACAGGATGAGACATAATTCTGATCAAGCTATTTTCCACAAACCTAGGCTGGAGAAAAATCTCATCTGTCTTCCACTAACAAGAGCTTGTTTTCTCTATGGACAGGGTAACAAGGGACTCTTGCAATTTATGAACAGGACAAATATTGCTATTTTGGAAGTAAGGATGTTATTCATGTACATTCATACATCTGCTGCAGTGTTTAGAAGAAGGTTAGTATTTGTGAAGTAGGAAGGATTACTGAATAGAAATTGCAAAATAATATTTTTCAGGTAGTTGAAAAATCCAGTATGTTTTATACATTGCAGCAAAAAGAGATACATCATTCCAGCTGCTAATACCAGATGACAGAATTATTATTGATTACTTTAGGAGTCTTTGGATAATGTTGCAGATCCTGGCACTGTTGGGTAGCACAGAGCCATCTGAAAAGGATGGGTGTGGGGTGTGTTTTGCATGAGGTTCAGTGAGTGACAATGCACTGGGGGTAATGCATTCCATTAGAAATGCAAAAGTTAGGAGTTTAGTTTTAGCAAATCTTGCTTCTGAAATCAGTAGAAAGATATGGGTGGTTCCCAGAGGCAGTCTAAGGTAGAATTAGGATAAATCACTCTTTCAGCAAGTCATATTTGGCCTTTGCCAAAATCACTGGAGATAAAAGCTGTTTCACAGGGGTAGACTTCAGTTGCATTTGAGATGTTTGGATAAATCTCATGCTTACATTACCCTTCAGAGCAAACCCAAGATATCTGCAGTATCCTAATATGAACCTGGGGAGACTTGGAGCGCATGTGCAGAACATCTAATAACACGTGTTTCTTGCTATTTTCACATGGTTCATGCTGTGCAAAAACTGGTTTTGGGGTTCCTCCTGTGAGGGCTATGACATCAGACACTGCAATGGCTGATGAGTTTTGTAAGTGGCCTGATTTTACAGACATGGCATATAACTGGGGATAAGCAATTGGGATGTTAGCAATAGTTTTGCTATGGCTTTGCCAGATGAAGTATAATTTGGACATAAAANGAAGGAAGATAGACCATGTTTCAGCCTGGCTGCAAATTCAAGTGCTGCATCCCCATATTTTGAAGAATGACATTTTTTGTCTATGCTTTTGTCTAGATTAGTATAAAACTCAATGTTCTAATCTTAAGAATACAAAGTATCCCAATATCTCTCCTTAATAAATCACAAAAGTCTCATCAAAAAGTGCATGAAAGTAACTGTTCTGGTTATTCTTGAGTTTTACTTACTCTTTTTTGAAACTCCTACTTGGTTAAAAATGTGTGATGTACCACTTACTGAGAAGTAGTATTTCCATGCTATCCTTTCTTTAAATACAGCTTCATTTCAATGTAGGAAATTGTGTTATTATATTTATGGGAAAAAGATAATAATGTGCTTTGATGTCGGACTGAGCTCATCCTTCTCCTTTGAATAATGTATACAGCATATCTGTAAGATTCACATTGTGTGACTGCATGAAACATATAACTGTAATCAGACTTCTGAGCAGGAATTTATTTTATTTGAACAGCAGACTGCTGACTGAAATGAAAATTATGTGAAGGGGAAAACTACAGCATGTCTTGATATTTCTTCTTCTGTGTACTAAGCCATCAAAATTTTTCTTTGGGAACCGGCAGAACATAAGAGTTATCATATTTAACAAAAAAGGAGTTTCATAGCATACTTTCTTTTTTTTTCTGTAAAAGGCTGTTTTCTCCTTACATTATACAAGAAATCAGATTAAAGACAACAGAATATTTTGTTTGTTTGAAACTTGCTGGTTTCAGAACATATGTGGTCCAAAACAGTTGACTCCTGTCTTTCACTAACCTATTTATTTGTAACCTGACAAACTTACAAGCTTGTATACTTTGAGATGTTACTCCATTGATGCTGTCTTTGCCCATCTGTTTTTCCACTTTGGGACTTGCCCTGAAGAAACACCTCTTCAGGCTGCCATCCTATTTAAGGAGACATAAGCAGAATAGTAACACTATGTGAAAGAACTGTCTTAACAAACACATGTAATACCCCTGAAGTATCCAAGCACCCAATACTCTTGTCTTTTCCCTGTGGAATGCAGAACAGATGCAGATGAAATTAATAAATTTTAAAACCTGGTATCTTCTGCAAGCATAATTTACCTTTTAGAGCTGGAGCTCTAAGAAGTAATNCAATGGCTGATGAGTTTTGTAAGTGGCCTGATTTTACAGACATGGCATATAACTGGGGATAAGCAATTGGGATGTTAGCAATAGTTTTGCTATGGCTTTGCCAGATGAAGTATAATTTGGACATAAAATTGGCATGGGAGGGCAGTGACAAGTTCTTGTAAAGAAACTCTAAGCCATTGGCCTTTTTCAATATCTGAAATTATTACATTTTTTTGAATGATTAGTACTTTATGCAGATAATTTTTGGCATAGTGGAACATGAAATCCAGCTTGTCTCTTTTCTGGGTAAAAAATAAATAAATAAATAA
>WBNQ01090359.1:15294-29096 GCA_013401375.1 Spizella passerina
TTCATAGCATACTTTCTTTTTTTTTCTGTAAAAGGCTGTTTTCTCCTTACATTATACAAGAAATCAGATTAAAGACAACAGAATATTTTGTTTGTTTGAAACTTGCTGGTTTCAGAACATATGTGGTCCAAAACAGTTGACTCCTGTCTTTCACTAACCTATTTATTTGTAACCTGACAAACTTACAAGCTTGTATACTTTGAGATGTTACTCCATTGATGCTGTCTTTGCCCATCTGTTTTTCCACTTTGGGACTTGCCCTGAAGAAACACCTCTTTCAGGCTGCCATCCTATTTAAGGAGACATAAGCAGAATAGTAACACTATGTGAAAGAACTGTCTTAACAAACACATGTAATACCCCTGAAGTATCCAAGCACCCAATACTCTTGTCTTTTCCCTGTGGAATGCAGAACAGATGCAGATGAAATTAATAAATTTTAAAACCTGGTATCTTCTGCAAGCATAATTTACCTTTTAGAGCTGGAGCTCTAAGAAGTAATAAACTTGTGATAAATATAGGGATATATTTACACAACCTCTTCTCAGCAGAATCATTACCTAATTAAAAAAAAATTCCTGCAAGAGGCCAGTCTGGAGATGAACTGTTTTTTTTAAACTAAAATAAATAAGTCCTTACAAGAACAATCTGTCTAATCAAACTTGAATGCAGTATATTTATTTGTTGTGCAAAACAAGCTTTCATTATAAGTTGGCCAAATTTAAATAACTTGTGATTTGAAAATCAGGACATTCCAGTGCAATGAGTCTTAAAAGAAGTAATCCACATTGCATTTTTAAATAAACAAATCAGTACAGTAGGAATTTTTGCTCCATTTCTCTACGTCTCTGGTCTCCTATTTGATTTGGAAGGGGAAGTAGAATGATTTTCAAGGTTGTATTTTTTTAGATTGATTTGCTGGTATACAGTTTCATGACTGCAGAATCTGGAAGAGAAAGAAGAGTCATTTGAGGAGCAGCAGAAAAGACTGCATTGTGAATTTCACAAATCATTTTTCTTTAGAGCCACCTAGAGTCACAGAATACAAATAAATAATAGTGAGAACATGGACAGGTATGCTTTTATTAAATGGAACAGTAAAGGATGCAATGAATTGCTTAGGCCAAAGTGACACAGTCATTTTAATTCACAGTAAGCTGAAAGTGCTACTTGGAGGTAGTTTTATCTGTCCTTTGACCTTGGATGCTCATGTTTCAGCACCAGTTCACATAAGGCTGTGCAAAGGAGATGAACAAAAAGGTTTTATCTGGACCAGTTCCAGGTCAGTGCTAATTGCAAGTGTAAAGGATATAATTGCAGGAAACATGCAGGAGAAGTGAATGGGAGGGGTAGATGGGGTTGTGTTGTCTATGCAGGCCTCACTGGTCTGTCCATGGAGCTGCCAGCAGCTCTGTCACCTGATCTGACATGGGCTGCTCTCAAGCTGGGCACTCCTGGCTGCTTCCCTCTCATGTTCCTGACCCTGTGTCCCTGACCCTGGCTTGCACTGGATCACTTGGTCTTAGAACCACAGGGCTCCTTGGTAGGGTCAGACCTGAAACTGGCTCAGTGTATGGTTTGATAATTGCAAAATTTGGTATCAGTGAATGGAAGGGGGCCATGGGGTCACGTTGTGAGAATGGAAGTTGGCAGACTTCATATGAAACTGCCCTCTGTCCTCATTGGAACTAAGACACCTTTGTGGCTGAACATTTTCATTAAAAAAAAAGTATTAATCATGCCAGTGTAAGTGAAAAGAATCTTTCTATTTTAATTTTTACAGCATTTCTAAAGTCTGAAAAATAATTAAAGCAATCTGGAAATCAATTCCGTTCCCTATAATTGTCATGGTTCCTAAATCTGTATAAGTAAAAAAATTATCTTTGCTATAGGATGATATTTAGCATAAAAGTATCTTCATGGAAGAATGGAGTAGATTCTTATTGCTAGAAGTCTTGTCCAAGTTTGGAACTGGAGATGTTCAGGTCTCTTCAGGATTTCTGCTTAATAAACATCACAATTACAGCAGATTGCCCATCCATTCAATACCACTAAACCCTTCAAAACTGTATACTGCCAAGCTAATTTCAAATAAGAAAAAATCAGTCTATTTTTTACATCAAATTGATCATCACTTAATGTCTGGTTCAAGCAATATTGACAGTATGGAAGAAAATTAGGAGTTCTTTTCAGAAGTTCTGCAGCTGCAGGATTTCATCACAGTTCTCAATAAAAACTTGAGACCAACCTGTAAAAATATTATAATATTATTTATAATAAAATTGTTGTTATAATTATTATTAGAATATTATTTCTTAAACATTAGTATGCATTTAAATGCTATTATTTCTTAAAGATTTACACCTTGAGAGTTTTATTTCACAGTAGCACATAAACCAGAATTACACTGAGACCTCTGAAGGTGCTGCTCTAGCATGGACTGTTCTGGGGGCTGTGCCATCACTTAGGAGGGTAAAATCTCTTTCTCTTTCACCTTCTCAGATCTGTTTTCAGGAACTTGTGCTTCTTGCCAAGCCACGGATGGTCGCAGGCTGTAAGAGTGGCCTTGACGGTAATCTGTTTTCTCCCCCGCCCCAGAATGAGCTCAGATCTATCAGTTCTTGCTGTGTTTTCCAGGCAAGGTGCCAGTAACTTTGCCATATGCTGCCAGCAGGGAACCTTAACAAAGACATGTCTTGGCGATTGCTTTTCCCTTTTAAAAGACAAAGGAAACTGTATATATGTCTAGATGAAGGGGAGCTCTAGCATAACTGATTGTCTTTTCTTCTGCAATAAATTGCATCTTAAATCAGCTCAAATTCTTAAAATACAAATTTCCAAGAAAAAAACCTATACAATTTGGCAAAACCAGATTAAAAAGAGATTAGATGCTATAAAATGTTATAGTAAAAGACATCTTCTGTGTTTGCTAAACATTGTGCTAATGAGTGATATAATGAATATTAGAAAAAGCAGCAAATTGATTCCTAAATGTCACAATTACATTTTAACAGAGGACATTAAAAGCAGTTATTTCCTTTCTTGATTGCTTAGAGGTTTTATTATTTCATTATAATTTATCATACAAATCCAAGCCAATCAGCTTCTTTGTTTACAGATAATAAGTAAATAGAATTTAAAAGGAAGCTATAGAAACCCCTTCAGGAGAATTTATTTTACAGCTATTCACAAAGATTTTTGTCAGAACAACTGAACCATGTTTTTGTCCTCAGCAAGACCAAAACAAGATTGTATTGGAATAGCTTTATGGGAGAAGGGCCATTGGCATTCACATTCAAAGTAATTATTCTTGTAAAATTAATTAACTTTTTTTTTTAATCCAAGCCCTTAGAATACTTCCCATTAGTAACAGCAGGTCTGTGCTTTTTATGTTCATTGTGGCAGATGTTCTTTACATCCCAGATTTCCTCAGAACAACAGAATGGTTTGATGGATGAAAGACTACATCTGGAAAAAGTGTATCCGTCAGCGTCATTAAAAGCCTGAGCCAGGGCCCACTGAAATCAGTGGGAATCGCTGGCTTATGTTCACATTTTTCATATCTTGTTAAGAGGGAGTAAGTCTTGATTATTAAAAAATAATGGAATGACATTCTTTACTTGTATTGCACGTAAGTTCTTTCTCCAGCAGTGAGGAAGAGAAAGGTTGTATTGGCAGAAGAATCTATCATGGCACTTATGGACAGCTAGGCTTGGGATCCCATGAGACTTTCAGGTTGGCACAGTGACTACCAGCTGGCAAACACCCTTGGGGAGTCTGCAAAGGCTCCTAAGAGCTGCTGGGAAGGTGTAACTGCCTGTGGGGTACCAGTACTACTGACAAAAGGGAAGAACATTTAAGCAAACAAGGAAGCTAAAGACTCAGGTTTCTATGACAGCATTTTGGCCAGGCCAGGGTCAGTTTTGAAGTAGCCAGGAGGAGGTATGGCTAGCACCTGAAGGTTATTCTGTAACACCTCACATAATTTTCTGGAGACTGAGGAAGGGTCTCACTTCCAGGTTGGGGGAGTTTGGTGTGGTCGGCTGGGGCCCCGTTGGTGAATGTTTCGCACATGAATCACTCATCTCTCTCTTGTGCATTTTTTGATTAATATTGTTGCTGTCACTGTTCATTTTCTTGTTTCACTGTTGTTTCCAGTAAATTGTTCTTATCTCAACCCATGATCTCTACTTCTTGTGCCTCCAATTCCCCTTTCCAAGGATAGTCCAAGAAATAAAATTCTGATGGGCACGTAAGCTACTGGATGACACTATACTGGAATCACAGCATCAGTGTTTACCGCCTATGGAAATGAAAGAGGAAATATAAAAGGAAGCTGAAATCACTTTTCAGCAAAGTTAGGGAGACTACTGTGAGCAGGAAGGAATCTTTCAAATTGTATTTAAAACAAGAAAATTAAAAGAATATTAATTAATATTAATTCATGTTAATTACTATTATTTAATTATTTAATTAATTAATATTACTTAAAATTAATAATATTTAATCAAATTAAATATGATTAATTTGTCAGAATGGAAAAACAAATTGAGAATCAACAAGATAAAAGCATCAGAATTAGTCATAAGATATATTTGAAACAGGAAAATAAAGCCAGCATTCATTGCCCCAGCAGATAGCTTGTATGAAATGTACTCAGAGAGATGAATTTTCTCCATCAGTATTTTTTATGAAAAAGAAATGAAGATGTTTCCATGCTAAAATGCAGTCCTCTGGGTAGAGAGGGCTCAGTGGACAATCTGTCTGAATTTGAAGTTATTGTGGAAGTAGCTACAGATAAAATAAAAAAAAATAGAAAAAGATAAAATGGTTTGATAAAATACATAGAAACCAGCACAACTACAAAAACTCTAAAAGAGTTCAGGAATAAAGTGGTTCATCTACTAGTGGTGTAAATTCTTACTTGACTGGACAGTAAATAAAATAGAAGATGAAATTCAATAGAGAAAAAGGCAAAGGAAATAAAGTGCAGTATAGATAATATGAAGAAACCTATGCTTCTGAAGACAAGAAATCCTAGCTTTGCACATAAAATGATGATCTCTGAATTGACTGCTTTGACTTAGGAACAAGACCTTGGGATCATTATAGTTTTATGGAAGTGCCATGTCTGTGCAATGTTCCCTTAATGCCCCAAGAAAAAAGAATCTAAAAAATCACATGGAAGAAATAGAGAACAAAAACCAGAGAACAAAAGAGAAAACATTATTATTAAACTGAATAAATGCACTATTTGCCTGCATTCCAGTGCTCTCCTCTCACTACCAAAAGGCTGTCTATATAGACGGGAAGAGTTCATTGAAGGAACTTCAAGGCATTGGAGGAATTGAAGTATATCTCAGACACAGAATTGACTGTGTTGGCTGGGATTCTTTAGCTTGGGAAAGAGAGGACTAGAGAGGTATGGTAGAACATGAGCCAGGTTCAAAGCAAACAAAATGTTGTTTTCATACAGAAAGTAGTAGATTCTGTGTAATAATATTGAGGTATTAAAGAACTCTACATGGGTTACAAGGGAGAATGGACAAGTTCTTAGAAGAAAGACCCATTACAGGCCACTAAATGGACAACCTACAAAAGAAACAAGACACAACATAGAAAATAACTAGAAGTTGAGAAATTACTGTATAATATCATATACACCTGCTCTGTTCCTACTTCCCTCTGGCTGACCACTTAGGATAGATATGCCTTGCTGTCCACTTAGGATAGATATACCTTATAATCTGAACAAGAAAAACACCTGTATAATTTAAAATTTTCATAACACTTTGTTTTGTTGTTGTTCTTTAGTATTCTAGTTTCTTTATACAGTGTCCCAATATTGTGGGACATATTTATATTTTTAAAACAAGAAGAACATGGCTTATTGGATGAGCTCATTTTCTGAAAGTCACATGATAAAATAATTAATATTCCTCCTATAGCTTTTATGTCTGGGAACTTTAATCATGACTCAAAATTCTGCCACATCTGATATAAATCATAGACAGAAAAACTATACAATAATTGAAATACTAAGTCTGCCCCAAATGGTTTGGTAATACACAGAACAAGAACCAGAAACTGAGGCAGCTATTGCAACATATACTTGCTACACTGCTACATTTGTATAACAGCTCTACAAATAAACGATGGGACAACATGAGACACAATATTCATTTGGTTGTACAAAATTGTTAGGGAGCATGGTGGTAGAAGGGTATTTGTGAGGAAAAATGAAGCCAGTTTGCAGGTATTTACACATTGAATACATTTTAAGTATGATGAATGATTAGAAAAGAGCCCACAAATTTCAACAGCAAACTAGAGGCCAATATATTGTGTTAAACACATTTGTATGGCAAATTTCATCTGCTGTAAAGAAATGGCAGATGTAAGAAGGAGTAATCTGTGAAATGTACTGAAATCAAACTCAAGAAGTTTATGACTGATGTAGCAGAGGCAGATTCACCAGAAAGATAAAAATGGAAAAGGAACATGGTAGCAGCTGAGTAGAATCATTACAACAGATATGGCAATATCAGAGCTGCATTTTTGAAAACCAGAGAAAGAGAAGATTGATGAAACGAGAAGGGAGATGAGCCTAGACAAGAATTTTAGCTGAATGGAAGATAAGAAAGCTGCATGTGAGGTATGTTTTACATGGAATATTTCAGGCATGACTTCAGTGGCAGAATCTGCAGTGAGGTTTCAGTTGAGGATGATGTCCTCTGTATGGGTATGAGTGACAGTGACAGTCTCATAGTGGCTAAGTAGGTAGGCATACAGCCAGGGTAAGGGTGGGAATATGTATGCAAATATATCTATATTGTTCAGAAAGCTTTTCTACTAAAGATGCATCCTAGTGGGTTTTAGTGGGTTTTTTCACTTTTCCTGGACTCCTTTACATGTATACCATGTAATCAAAACCCCCTCATGATTGATTGACTGAGGCTGAGCATTCCTTAGGAATGCAAGAAATCTCTCAATGTCTGATGGGAACTTTTCCTGGTAGTGTTTGACTGAAGTAGACCTTGTCTGCACTTTATTTCAAAGCCTTATTGTTCAGAGACTGTTCATACTGAATTTTCTCCCCTTTGTAATTTAAAAAGCAAGAACATCTGATTCAGTCTTTTTATATTTTACCATATAATACTAGACAAAAGAGATCACTGAAAGAGTTTGCTGTAATGGCACAGTTAAAGTGTAAAAGCTGTAAGATTTCTCTTTGGAAAGATATTTGAAGAGGTCAGTCTCCATACTAAGCATGGTGATGTTTGGATAGACAAAAGAAACAGTCTGCCATTTGGATTCAGACAGGTAGGTCATGGCTTTAACTGTCTGCCCCCTGAAAGGAAAAAAAAAACAGATACAAGATTTCATACTATTATTCTCCATTTGCAGTTTTGGCGGATAAGTTAAAAACAGACTTCCTTTTGAGTTTATCCCTACTTGAGGAAATATTGCACTTCTTCCTTTGAAAACTCACCAATTTCATTAAATTAAGAATAATTTATTTGAGTGTTACTGTATTTTCTGCTGACTTGCTATTGTGTATGTCCTTCTAAAATGGTCTTTATTGAGCCACAACAAAGATTCCTTTTTTCTTAAGGCAAAAGTACATGCAGAAGATACTGTTTTCTCTCCTTCTCCAGCAGTTGAACAGCAGCACTGAAATGAAGATTCAGATACCTACTCTTGCAACAGGCTGCACACTGAAGGCTCAGCCTGAAGACAACCACTGGGATGCTGAGATAATTCAAAGACCTGATATGTTTGATATGACCTGAAATACTGAAATATTCCTAGGCATTTTTTAGGTATTATGTTATTGATGGAGCTGACATGACATTTCCATGACATTTTCATACTAGATAAACTATTTCAGCTCTTTACAATTTTCTACTAAAATTATCTTGTGAGATGAATTTTTGTACGTCCATGAGGGTAGTACTTGAAGGTGCTAAACTGGCAACACTTAAAATCTATTTAATGGGTATATATAGCAATGTCAGCTTCCAGCAGTTTGCCAGTAATACCACATTTCTTCTACCAAAAAGGCAACTGAACATTACAACATCCCAGGGTTTCTGCTGAGACTGGCAAAGACCTTGCAGAAATAAGATCAGACATTCTGAATGTTTCTTTCATTTGGAGCATGAATTCTCCCTTCTTTTTCCCTTACTTGAAATAATCTGACTCTACTAGCATCTACAAAGGGAGAATTACCTTTTAGTAGTTGTTTTAATAGCCAGAAACTTCCAAAGAATGATGAACAAAATAAAAACTGGTAGTTCTACTTAATTTCTGCGCTGTTTTATTTACTTCTAATTACTACATTTGGATGATTTGTTGGTAAACCCTATCTTTGCGGTGCCCAGAAGGTTAGAGAAACAATGAATAAATTTTAGGCACTTCACAGTTCTTTTCATTTTATTGATGTGGGTTTTTTTCCTGTTGAGGAATGAGGGCAAGTATGCAAGCTGACTACAGAAGATAACAAAGAGTGTGTGCATGTTATTTTCAGAAATGAAAGTGTGAATATGCCTTTGGAGAGGGAAAAAAGGAGAGGGAAAAAATATTTGGGACAAGAAAAAGTAAGACAGGCTAAGAGGGCTTGTGTCATGGGACAGAGTACGAAAGAGAAAAGGAGGAAGGAGCAGTTTAGGAATGTGAGGTGCTAATGAGGAGCAGAGGCAGGCAGCCATTAATTAACTTCTGTTTGATCACCTATTCCGGCCAGAACTACATCCTTAGAGTCTGGAATAATCCTAGCATTGCAGCCTGTCCCAGAGGGCTGAACTGAAAGTCCATACATCTGCTTTGACATTCTTATTTAAAGGATTCATAAATTCCTCCATTGTTCTACAGGGTGCTCCTCTCCCACTGTCTGTGCTGAAAGCTCTCATTCGTTGAAGCTGTCTGCACTGCTCAGCCTGAGCTTCTCTCTGGGCCAAATCTGGAGGCAGTTCTTTTTACTGTTCCTTCCTGTTATATGTGATTTGGGCTGTCCTGCCAATCAGTGTGTACGGGACAAAAGCAGAGGCTTGTCCATTGGCAGGGAGGAGATTCAGCAGAACATGCTGCTGCACAGTACATTCCACTGTCATGGATCTGAAGTCTCAACGAAAGGATCTGAGCCCTGCTACTTGTCTTTTAAGACTGAAATGGTGTGTGAAGGGAAATAGTAGGATAGGGATTGCCAGTCAAAATCTGAAAGGGAAAAAAAAATACCCAAGGAGTGAAAATCTGACATACACAACTCCTTATTGAACAGGAAAGCTGGTCAGAGTTCGGAAGAAAATACTAGAGTTCATGGGCCAATAGCATGTTTGGGTAGGTCTGGCAAAACCAGATTCAGGAAAAGAATTCACTTTGCAGCCACACCTCCTATGTAGCCAAAGAATTGATGGAGGGAACAGGAGCAGTGTGAACACATCAGCTATGGATGTAGTAATATGCTACAAAAACCCCAAGAAACTCAAGCACAGAATTAAAACAGAATTCACACTTACCTTTGGAATTTTCTGTCCTTCCAAAATACTCAAAGTCAGAAACACAGAAAATTATTGTTGAAAGTATTTCAGCTGCATAATGATATACTAACCAGCCATCTCTGTGCTATATTTAAAAACTTATACACCACCAACAAGCTTACTCATCTTTGCAATGCCAGGAGGAGTTTTGGCTCTGGTACATGNACTTCCTTTTGAGTTTATCCCTACTTGAGGAAATATTGCACTTTTTCCTTTGAAAACTCACCAATTTCATTAAACTAAGAATAATTTATTTGAGTGTTACTGTATTTTCTGCTGACTTGCTATTGTGTATGTCCTTCTAAAATGGTCTTTATTGAGCCACAACAAAGATTCCTTTTTTCTTAAGGCAAAAGTACATGCAGAAGATACTGTTTTCTCTCCTTCTCCAGCAGTTGAACAGCAGCACTGAAATGAAGATTCAGATACCTACTCTTGCAACAGGCTGCACACTGAAGGCTCAGCCTGAAGACAACCACTGGGATGCTGAGATAATTCAAAGACCTGATATGTTTGATATGACCTGAAATACTGAAATATTCCTAGGCATTTTTTAGGTATTATGTTATTGATGGAGCTGACATGACATTTCCATGACATTTTCATACTAGATAAACTATTTCAGCTCTTTACAATTTTCCACTAAAATTATCTTGTGAGATGAATTTTTGTACGTACATGAGGGTAGTACTTGAAGGTGCTAAACTGGCAACACTTCAAATCTATTTAATGGGTATATATAGCAATGTCAGCTTCCAGCAGTTTGCCAGTAATACCACATTTCTTCTACCAAAAAGGCAACTGAACATTACAACATCCCAGGGTTTCTGCTGAGACTGGCAAAGACCTTGCAGAAATAAGATCAGACATTCTGAATGTTTCTTTCATTTGGAGCATGAATTCTCCCTTCTTTTTCCCTTACTTGAAATAATCTGACTCTACTAGCATCTACAAAGGGAGAATTACCTTTTAGTAGTTGTTTTAATAGCCAGAAACTTCCAAAGAATGATGAACAAAATAAAAACTGGTAGTTCTACTTAATTTCTGCGCTGTATGTTTTATTTACTTCTAATTACTACATTTGGATGATTTGTTGGTAAACCCTATCTTTGCGGTGCCCAGAAGGTTAGAGAAACAATGAATAAATTTTAGGCACTTCACAGTTCTTTTCATTTTATTGATGTGGGTTTTTTTCCTGTTGAGGAATGAGGGCAAGTATGCAAGCTGACTACAGAAGATAACAAAGAGTGTGTGCATGTTATTTTCAGAAATGAAAGTGTGAATATGCCTTTGGAGAGGGAAAAAAGGAGAGGGAAAAAATATTTGGGACAAGAAAAAGTAAGACAGGCTAAGAGGGCTTGTGTCATGGGACAGAGTACGAAAGAGAAAAGGAGGAAGGAGCAGTTTAGGAATGTGAGGTGCTAATGAGGAGCAGAGGCAGGCAGCCATTAATTAACTTCTGTTTGATCACCTATTCCGGCCAGAACTACATCCTTAGAGTCTGGAATAATCCTAGCATTGCAGCCTGTCCCAGAGGGCCGAACTGAAAGTCCATACATCTGCTTTGACATTCTTATTTAAAGGATTCATAAATTCCTCCACTGTTCTACAGGGTGCTCCTCTCCCACTGTCGGTGCTGAAAGCTCTCATTCGTTGAAGCTGTCTGCACTGCTCAGCCTGAGCTTCTCTCTGGGCCAAATCTGCAGGCAGTTCTTTTTACTGTTCTTTCCTGTTATATGTGATTTGGGCTGTCCTGCCAATCAGTGTGTACGGGACAAAAGCAGAGGCTTGTCCATTGGCAGGGAGGAGATTCAGCAGAACATGCTGCTGCACAGTACATTCCACTGTCATGGATCTGAAGTCTCAACGAAAGGATCTGAGCCCTGCTACTTGTCTTTTAAGACTGAAATGGTGTGTGAAGGGAAATAGTAGGATAGGGATTGCCAGTCAAAATCTGAAAGGGAAAAAAAAATACCCAAGGAGTGAAAATCTGACATACACAACTCCTTATTGAACAGGAAAGCTGGTCAGAGTTCGGAAGAAAATACTAGAGTTCATGGGCCAATAGCATGTTTGGGTAGGTCTGGCAAAACCAGATTCAGGAAAAGAATTCACTTTGCAGCCACACCTCCTATGTAGCCAAAGAATTGATGGAGGGAACAGGAGCAGTGTGAACACATCAGCTATGGATGTAGTAATATGCTACAAAAACCCCAAGAAACTCAAGCACAGAATTAAAACAGAATTCACACTTACCTTTGGAATTTTCTGTCCTTCCAAAATACTCAAAGTCAGAAACACAGAAAATTATTGTTGAAAGTATTTCAGCTGCATAATGATATACTAACCAGCCATCTCTGTGCTATATTTAAAAACTTATACACCACCAACAAGCTTACTCATCTTTGCAATGCCAGGAGGAGTTTTGGCTCTGGTACATGCAGCACTATGCTAAACGTAGCCCAGGCTCTGGCCACAGAACATATACTTGCCAAACTTTATGTCCCCTCCACTCTTCACCAGGATAGGGGAGATTCGTGCTAATGTCTTTACAAACAATTCCATGGGTGAAGGTATGGGTGTTAACATCTTTGAAATGGGTCTTAATGTCTCTACTAACTTCAAGCACAGTTTTGTTACAAAGCCCATCCAGCTTGGCTCCTGGAACAAGTGGGAGTTTCTGAATTTTGGGCAGCAGGTTTGTTACAGAGCCCAGTTTGACTCCTGAAACAGAGAAGTGGGTGTGCACAAACCTGAACTTCTGAACTTTGGGGTAAAGTGAAAGTTCAAGGGGGAAATATGTGGTAGGCAGTTGTACCCCCCTATTACCTCAGCCAATGGGGAAAGGAACAGGGCAACAAATGGCTGGAGTTAAGCATAAAAAGAGGCTGTGCCCTCTGAAACCCTGAGAGAGAAAATCCTGCAGGCTTGTGTGCCCCAGTGGGCTCTCTTCCTTTATTTGAATAGTTACAGGATTCCTGTGTCTCCTTTATGGACACTGGCTTTTCATAGCATGATTTCCGTACAACCACAGAACGAGTTTGGCCCTACATGTATCCATCATTAAACATGTAATAGATGAGTAATGAGGCAGTTGGCTCTCACAATTAAGGGGTGAACATTATATGTACGTTAAGAGAAGTTTTGTAGATGTATAGTTATGTCAATGTAATATGTCTTTGCCCCTTGCACTGTTATTATGGGATGGCTTTGGTGGTAGGGCATCTGGGGAGGGTTGGCTTATTACTATAGTAATATCTGACCTCTAATCAAGATGTTCAAGTGATCTCCACCACTAAACATCAAGGAAGGAGTCAATTGGCAAGACTTTAGGAGGAGCTAGAGGTATAAAAGGCAAAACATCAATTTTGAAGAGCTTGTGGCTAAGAGTCAGAGGGACTCTCAGTATTGTAATTTTTCATTATTTAGTCTTTTTGTTGTATTTTTTGTTAAGGTTTAAAAAACCTTTAAAATTTTAAAAAGTGAGCAGTCATTTCTCATAGACACACATTTTTCAATTTTAAAGCCCTTACAATCCTGTTGGAAGCTTTCCTGTTTAGTACTATTCTCAATCCTCAAGCTCTTAAAGTACCTGTGAGCCAGAGCATCAGTTCCTTTAAAAATTTTGTGCAGGTGGCTCATTTTGGTGGTGTGCTGGGGAGAGNGGAACAGGGCAACAAATGGCTGGAGTTAAGCATAAAAAGAGGCTGTGCCCTCTGAAACCCTGAGAGAGAAAATCCTGCAGGCTTGTGTGCCCCAGTGGGCTCTCTTCCTTTATTTGAATAGTTACAGGATTCCTGTGTCTCCTTTATGGACACTGGCTTTTCATAGCATGATTTCCGTACAACCACAGAACGAGTTTGGCCCTACATGTATCCATCATTAAACATGTAATAGATGAGTAATGAGGCAGTTGGCTCTCACAATTAAGGGGTGAACATTATATGTACGTTAAGAGAAGTTTTGTAGATGTATAGTTATGTCAATGTAATATGTCTTTGCCCCTTGCACTGTTATTATGGGATGGCTTTGGTGGTAGGGCATCTGGGGAGGGTTGGCTTATTACTATAGTAATATCTGACCTCTAATCAAGATGTTCAAGTGATCTCCACCACTAAACATCAAGGAAGGAGTCAATTGGCAAGACTTTAGGAGGAGCTAGAGGTATAAAAGGCAAAACATCAATTTTGAAGAGCTTGTGGCTAAGAGTCAGAGGGACTCTCAGTATTGTAATTTTTCATTATTTAGTCTTTTTGTTGTATT
>WBNQ01090365.1:5721-17761 GCA_013401375.1 Spizella passerina
AGATAACACCAGTGATAACAGCGATGATAACAGCGATGATAACAGCAATGAGCCAGGGGAAAGGCGCTGCCCCTCTCCTCTCCTGCCATGGAGCACGGGCTGTGATAGAGACATCCCATCTGAAACACATTCCGTGGAGTTTTGGAAGGCCAGGACATGCAGGCGTTCCATCAATTAGACTGCATGGATGAACTCCTGGAGCATAAAGGAGCCAAGGAGCTTAGGGTGGGTTTTCCCTGCAGGACCCGGCACTTAGCAGCTCTTCAATTACAGTCCAAGATAATAAAGCACGAACAACAGCTACTTTACACCATACTTCATCTGTTCCCTCCTCACCATGCGGAATTGCTGATCACACAGGCATCACACAGCTCTCCTAACACCCCCAGCTCCAACCCCTGCTCCTGTGGGTGCTTTGGCTGGGTTTGAGCCCTTGGGCTGGAAAACCCCATGGTTTCCTTTAGGGACCTGCAGCAGTCCCAAAGCACGGGAATGGGGCTGTTTGTGGGACGTGCCCTGTGTCTGGGCTGTTATTAAACCAATAACAGATGACAAAGGGTCACCCTGCACAAAACGGGCAGGAGCACAGGGCACGAAAACACAAAATCAACCCAAAAGCTACATCGTGCTTCTCACTGTAACCTGCCTGGTCCCCGCTCTGCCATCAGCGCAGGGTACAATGACTTTGCACGTTGTAATTGGGGAAATAATGGAACCAATTATCTATAATCATCTATACATCCCCAAAGCCACCCCAGGAACACATTCCCATTAACCGTCTCCAGGCTCCACTTTTGGCACAGAACTTTTCATTCCAATGTTTACTTTATACTGGCGCCATTAGGAAATATTACAAATGTTAACATTTTAATATAATGAGGCAGATGCAACTTGGGTTTTTACTTGCAATATCAACTTTCTGGAAGTTATGAAAATGTTACATTTTGCAATAAGCAAGCAAAAAACCCCACCAAGAAACCCAAATAAATGAAAAGAGGTAATTTAGATGTAGATGCTCCAAATTTGGACTGGTTTTAATACCTCTTGGACGAGATTGGGGACTAAGCCACACTTTGGTCCAGGGAAGGAGGAGAGAGTGTTTCTTGCTCTCATTGAAAATGTTCATTTTAAATATTTAGATGCTGAAGTCAACAAGGTGCTCCAGCACACGCCTGAATCCCTGCCCAGGCAGCTCCCTGGGTGCCATAAAACAGCGTTGGATCATTTGCACAATGCTTGAGAGACAACTGGTGATTTGTAATCCGTAAATCCAATGAACTTTTGACATCTCCCGTTGCCTGGGTGAGGCAAGACATCCATCCAGCTCCTAATGGCGGAAAGTTGAGGCACGCTATGATTTGTTTTCCTGATGTAAATGTGGCACACAGCTATATTTTGTGAATGGCTGATGGATCTAATGAAAGCACTCTCCCTTCGCCACAATACAAAGTATAATGAGATGAAACATTTGGAGGTGTTGAGGCACTCACAAACACAGGTAGGGACTCATAAAAATCCTTTTAAGCAGCCACTGGCAGACCCAGGCACTAATATATTAAATATCTGGTTGATCGGCTATGAAGGTGGCAGAAATTGCTCCTTTTCCCTCCAAGACTGAGGAAAATCAGGGTTCAGAGAAACTCAGAGAATGCTGAATCATGCAAGATGTAAGTAAGAAAAACTCTGGAAATTTCTTGTAAAGGTATTTTTCCCCCCTCCGTGGGGAAAATTCAAATTGTAAAATTCTGACTTCATGGGGAAATCTGGCAGCTTCAGTCAGGCATTAGTTGGGAAAGTTTTTTAGGTCAGCCTGGGATTGTGGATAAGGGAGGAATGAGTAACACAGCCTCTGAGTAGCTAAAGCCCTTGTGGCTCTGGGATGTTAAGAGAGCAGACTCAGCCTTATATATCTTATTTAATCAAAGAATATATAACTTCATCAGAGCTGGCTTCAACTTTCAAGTAGAAATAAACCACTTCTATTACTGGAAATTATTAGATACTCATATTGCAGCCAAACATCCCAGGGTTTTTTTGCCTTTCTGGAAAGAAAGAGAACAAAAGCAAGAAAAAATCTAAAAGAGAGAAGCAACAGCAGAAGCAAAAGCCCAGCAATATTTATAGATAAAGCCTTGTAATAAAATGCAGACCTCATCTCAGTTTGGGAATGTTTCCCTAGGAGGGGCTGGCTCTGAGGGAAAACCTGGAATGCCAAGCTCTGAAATCATTCCTGGCTCACCTTGGCTGAAGCACAAGGCAACCACGAGAGCTCAGCTCACCCAGGGAAAGCCAAGGCTCTGGGTGGCTCATTCCAGGGCTGGGAATGGGCACACATTGGTGCTGGATGCTGAAGGCACCCTCAGCTTTATACCCCGGTGTTCAGGAAAAAACAGCAGCCTGAGTACGGCTAAAACATTGCACACAGCTAATATCTATTATATATCATTAATATCCAGTACATAATCTAATATTTGTAATATACAGCTAATATATATATTCCCAAACAGAGGTAATTTCCCAGCACAACCCCCAGCAGTGCACAGGAGCTGCACAGGGGGATTCAGTCTGCTTTCTCCTGCCAGCAGCCCCTGTGTGCTCCAGCATTTCCCACCATCCTGGGGACACATCACCCCAGTCACCTGGAAAGGGAGCATTCCCTAATGGAGGGCTGGGAATCCATCCTTCCCTCCGGATCTGGTTCCAAGCAAACCTTCCATGCAGGTGAGGCTGTCCCTGCCTGCAGCCCAGCTGCCCAGAGCAGCTTTCTGGTGGATCTCTGACATCTGAATTGAATGGCGTCCTGTTCCACCCCCAGAGTGTCTGAACCCCTGGTGCCACAGCCAGGGACATCCATCAGCACCTGGGGCTCATCCCCTGCACCCCAGATACCTGAGTGAGGCACAGAGAAGCACCAAAGGTTTCCAGAGATCCAGGGGAGGATATCTGCTGCTCCAAAGTCTGGTTTCCATCCTCGCTCCAGAGCTGGCATTATTGAAATAATCCTTGAGATGACCCCAGTTGTCAAAAATCAAATCAGATTTATAAAATGCTCTGGGTTCCAGAGGAAAGGTGCTGTAGGAATAGGTGGTGTTGTTATTATGATTATTACTATAATAAGACAAGCTCCCCATGTCCCTTGGCGATAATGCAGCTCTCTGGGAGGGATAAACTATGGAGCCAACGTGAACCAGATTATTGCCTCATAAAACGGGACACCTGCCCTATTATCCCTTAAATAATAAGTACATAAAACAAATTTGACTGTAATAATAAAACATAATGGTGAAATATTTATGGGTAATTTTTCAATGCAGCACACGAGGATTAAGCCACGCAATTTCTGTTGGCTTTTACAAGAGTTGCTCTGGCAAATCCTCCCCGTGAGGTCCCACAGAAACTGCCCTGTAATGTCTGGAGGAGCATGAGAGGGGCTGGGAAAGTGAGATGGGGATTTAAAATGGGATCAGCAAGCACAGGACCCTCCCTTGGCCTTGCAGGAGGGGAAGGGGGCTTCAGGCAATCCACCAGCAGCAGGAGCATGGAATGAGAGAGGAGAACATTGCAGGCAGTCCCTCCTCCCTGCTGGGGCCACCTCCCACCACAGCACCACCAAAGAACCCCCAAAACTCCAAATGCAAACTGGGCTCAGGTCTGTTTGCACATAAACAGCACCCAGCCCTCCATAAAAACAACACTGAGCCCTTAATATAACAAACTGACAAATACTATAAAGAATTACTTCAGGGATCTCATCAAATTACATCTTTTACATCTCAGAATTTCTCACTTACCTCTCACCTTTGCTAAATTCTTGTAACTGAAAAAGCCACAGGGAGGAAAGAAAAAAATAATCACATTTTCTGATTGTTCATTTGGCAGAACAGTACAGATAAACAGGTTCCATAATTTCTTTCATACAGTTATTTCCATATTCATTTCCCTACTCTTCTGTGGGATGACTTCTGATAGAGCAACAAAGAGAAAAAAAAATTTAAATAAGGAAGTGCATTTCAAAGCAAGAGAATTTATGAAAGGCATCTGAGGCAGCAGAACCTCTAACCTGTGAGTACTTTCAATGTACTTTAGATTTTAAGTTGTCAGGGTCACATTCTCAGTTTGTGAAAAGCACTCACGTCTGGCTCCCGAGACAGAGCCTGATTTAGTCTTTTATAGGCACATAGTACATGCTCTAATTAACCCAACTTAATTTTTGAGCACAGCCCCAATGTCTAATAGCCATGATGCAATATTTAGCAGATGATATCCCTTATTATTTTATAAGCCACCAGATAAAAATAAAGAGAATATCTGAACTGCATCTTTCTTTAGCACCGTCTCCCAAATAATCGGATTATTTTGATGTGCCTTGTTTTAGCATTTTTTGCTGGTGCCTTTCCAAGGCAAAGGGGACACCTGACATTTGCAGTGGGTCTGAGGGGTGTTCAGGTGAGAGGAGCAGCCCCAGCACCCACGCCAGGGCTCTGCCCACACGCCATTCAAGCCCTGCCTGCAATCCAGGCACTTTGGCAGCGTCTCTGCAGGTCCACAGCTCCAACCCAGCCAATTTTCCAGCAGCAGAGCCAGGACAGACACACCCCCCTCATGTGTGTGTGTGAAAATCCCTCCCTGCCCGCCTTCCCTGCGTGCTGCCTCCCTGCCTGAAGAGTTTCTGTGTTTTCTCTTTGTATCGTTCTGGCTCCGAGTACTAAAAGCCACATCCTGTTATGTTTGGTTGCTAGGTGGAGAAATGTTATCATGGGCTTCAGCAATAATTTATCCATAGAGCTAGAGGAGCTGTCATGTACTTCTGACAGTGAGCTGCAGCACTTTATCAGCTTGCCTGTAAATCAACCGTGTGTGGGTGAAGATGCCAGCAATGTTTGATCTCTCTCAGACACTCTAATAATCTGCTTTTGTCTGATTGATTCCTTCACATCACCAAGCACATTGCAACCGGGAGTGGAGTGCCCTCTGTTTATCTCTGTTGGTCATCTGCTGGAGGGCACCAGGGCAGAAAATGCTGTTCTCGCCGAGATGGAAGAGTTTTTTGGAATTAGGGGCTTTACATCATATCCTGGAGCAGGTTTAGTCCAGTAAATCAATGATAGCAGAATTGAATGCACCATAAATACCTCAAACCGTATCTCTTACAAGAATGTAAGAGTAATTCATAGAAACAGGAAAGGTAACTTTGCTGCGAAGAATTACGACCCCTGCGAGCTGCAGACATGCAGGTCTTTTACGGCCTGTGTTTACATCTCCCCTCTTGAACTCCAGAGAGAAATGCTCTGTGCTGGCATTTGGTTCCAGGCACTTCAGAGGGAATATTGAGCAGAGCAGGACGCTGTCAGAATTGATCACGGCCTCTCAATCTGCAGCCCAAGTTTTGCTAAATTTCTGTCAAACTCTGCTGGAGGCGGCAGAGGCCGAGGCGGCCCGGCCTGCTCGGCACGGCGCTGGTGCTGGGCAGGGCCTTGCTGCCAAAAATCCCATGAAAGGAGGAGGGCAGGGAGCAGCCAGAGCCCTGCAGGAGAGCTGTGCCCCTGCAATGGATAAATGGAGCTGCTTTGTTGTGTCCTGTCCACCCAAGGCTCCCCCATTGAGAACCCAGAGCTGTCTCTGCAGCGCTCTTTGCGTGCTGACCCTGGAGCAGCATGGCCGCGCTTCCCTGACCCCTCTGAAGGCTGAGGGAGAGGATCTCGAGGATCTCATGGCTGTGATTGACTAAACCCCATCAGGGGGAGCATCTGGTGGTGGCGTCCCCTCCGTGGGTCACGGCGGGGTGGCACAGGCAGCAGGATATTTGGGGAATGCACTGATTTCAACCCAGTACACTGAGGGGAAAGGCTGGTGGTTCACAGCACCACTGAATGCTAAAAAAGGGTGAAAATTCACACTGCATAATGTATTTGTAATTGTGCTTAAGGCAATGAGAGGAGAGAAATTCATGGAACAAATCTGGCATACGGTGTAGCCCTGTGTGGATGCTGCAGGAGCAGCTCCATCTCCTCCAGGCTGCTTGAACAGAGCATGGAGACTCAGGAGTGGATCCACAGCCTCCTCCTTGGCCCATCACGGGGATTTCCCCAAACTATTGATGAACTGGGATGGAGGCTGGTTTAGGGGAAGCTGGTGGCCACACAGACAACACCTTTTAGGGGCAGCAGAGGGGCCTGTGCTGCCTCTGCACATTTCATAACCCTTGCAGGCTAACAAGACTTCCATTCACAAGAGATTTTTTTTCTCTGCACTCATCATAAAAGCAGGGAAAGTGATAAAAGCAAGGAGACCTGAAGTTACAGTGTGCAGCAGGGTGTATTCTCTGTTCTTTCACCAACAGGCAGCATGAAATGATTTTAGTTTCACTGAGTATCACAGAACACCCTGATGGCTCCTCCAAGACCCGAAATTGGCCTCCTTTCAGCTTGGCACTGGGAGAGGAGCTGCACACACAGACAGACTGATGGACACAGAGACCTGCACCTCGGGATAACAGAGGCACTTGGGAGGATTTTAAATCCAGAGCTGTACTCCAATTTGGACACAGCTGCCTGACCTCTCCTTTAACCATCTGCCTGCAGGCAAGGGGGCTGTGATTCCCAAAGCCTGCTTGGAAAACACAGCCAGAGCCCTACAGGCTGAGATCAGCAGGAAGAGCCTGAAAGGCCCCAGCTCTGCCTTTCCTGGTGCTGATTTAGTGATGGTGGATGTCCATGGAGGCTGTGCTCAGACTGGATCAAATAACTCAAGCCTAAATCCTCCGTGCTCTTAAACTTACACACTCTAAACTGATCTTCAGCCTTATTTCACGAATTAGTTAATATAAACCCACTATCAAGTCTCAAACCCTAATAATTTCTAGAATTTCACTTTCTAAAGAGAATTAGGAATTAAAAAAAAAAAAAGAGAAAATAACAAAAAGGAAGAGGAGAACTAGAAAGGAGGAAAAGGGAGCATGTCTAAGGAAACTGCTCTTCCAATAACATCGAGATATCCTCAAGGGAGATGTATAAGTAGGAGATATTACATGGCTGAACAGTAAATATCACATTTCTTTTTACAAGCATGTTTCTGCATTTTATTATATCTTGACTGGCAGATACATAAATTTTGAATATCCAGTCTAAGGAGGCTTAGGATCTACAGGCTGTGTTCTCCATGGCTCTAAGTGGTCCATGGCATTTCATTATTCCATAACAGATGGATTAATTAGTGAGATATGTTCAATCTAGAAAATGTAATGTTTTCATGAACAAGCAAAAAATGATGAAATTCTCCACTTGTCACCCAGCTTCCAGGGCACTTTGTGGCCCCTGTGGAAATAGATGCAGCCCAGAAGCTACAGAGAGGAACTATTTGGGCAACTCTGGTGATTTGGCCTCTTTCTAAAGTGTTTTGCTGCTGCTGTCAGGCAGCACTGCTATTTCCTGCAGTATAATCCCAGGCAGGAGGATTTCTGGATCATCTCCCCGAGCCCTGGCCAGTGCTGAGTGATTGATTGAGGTTGTGACATGACTTTTACAGACAGCACTTGCAGGGCTCCCACAAACACACGGGACTCGCTTGTTATTTTGTGGGGAAGGAAAAACACTTGGAAGCTGGGAAGGGGAATTTCTGGCAGCTGGGAGACCTCAATAATGTGACATTAGACTGTGTTTGTGTGATGGTGGGAGACAGGTCTGATGAAACCAGGCATGCAGTTTACAATTCTAATTAACATCAGCAGGGTTTTAAAGGGAAAAGCCTCCCCAGCTCATTTGTTCAATTCCTTGGGAGATACGTTCCCATGGTTTTGGTTTGCCCCAGGTAAATGTCCTTGTGCCCTAAGGAATCATTTTCTCTCTCCAGGAAACACCATCAGGAAGGAAACATCTCCACAAATACTGTTTTTAATGCACTTGTTTCACTTTTCAGGGCTCAGTCAGAGACCTGAACGTGAGCAGCCTCTCAGCTGTAAATTCCAGCTGAATAATTCCCCACGTGTTGAGCCCACCACTGAACATTGTTAATCTCAAGGCCCTTGTAAAGGAAGGATTCAATTTTGAAGCCTAAATTGAGACAATTCTAGTAAAACCATATATTGGCCAGGCATTTAAATGTTCTATAAAGGATCTGGGGTGGACCAGAGCCCTGAGAATAGGGCCAAAACCACAATGGAAGAGCAGAACCTGAGTCCAGGAAATGAGGAAATAAATAGGATAAATCCTGCCTGTAGGAATAATAAGGAATAATATTCCTGTCCTTTCCTGCTTTCTCCTGCTCAGGAACCACTTCTGGTATAGGAGAAGGGCTCAAATTCTTTCTTTTAAAACTGAATAACAGCATCAATGCCCACCCAGATTCCAGGCTGGGAGCATCAGGTGGTGATGGGGGATCCAAGTTTGATTCCCTCCTCTGGAAAGTGCCCTTACTGTGCTGCTGGTGCATTTCTGAAGGAGAACACCTCAGTGAGAGATGCAAAACTGCCCTGAAATGGGTCCCTCAAAGGGGATCTGCTCACACACTGAGATGTGGGGTGATGTCTGCCAAAAGGGGGGCTCACTTGGATCAGCCCCAACCACGGGGCTGGGAAGGCGCTGCAGGAGCACAGGGGTCCCAGGATGGCTGAATTCCCATTTATCTGGACAAGGGCTCCACTGATTTCCAGGGCTGCAGAAATATTTACCACTGACATATCTCAGCAGATCAAAGGAAGCTGCTGCTGCTTAGCATTTCTGGCCTGTAATCTGCATTAATGTCTGTGCTCCTTCCAGACTTATCTGAAATGTTAATGAAAACGCTGAATTTGCCCCAAAGCAGCAGGAACTGGGAGAAGAAAGTGGAGTGAAATTTTGCAGCACTCCCAGAGGGTCTCTCTAATGCAGAGGTGAGCCAGGCAGGTCCTGGGTCACACAGCACCCCGAGCTGCCACCTTTTGCTCACAGGAGGTGTCACAGAGTGCAGCACAGTGCTGCAGCCAGCCTGGTTAGCCTGGAAATGTGCAAATGGCCTGGCCAGCCCTGGGGGATGCTGCTCTGGGGCTGGGTTTTAGCATCCAGGTACAAAGGTACTGCTGTGCTCCATGCTACAGGCAAGGCACATCTTGGGAGCAGATAAACCACCCCAAACAGGGAACCTGAGCACAGAAATAACACAAACGGGGGACCTGAGCACAGAAATAACCCCAACAGGGAACCTGAGCACATAAACCACCCCAAAACAGGGAGCCTGAGCACAGAAATAACACAAACAGGGAGCCTGAGCACAGAAATAACACAAACAGGGAACCTGAGCACAGAAATAACCCCAACAGGGAACCTGCAACATACAAACCACCCCAACAGGGAACCTGAGCACAGAAATAACCCAAACAGGGAACCTGAGCACAGAAACCACCCCAACAGGGGAACCTGCTGTATGGAAACAAATCCAACAGAAACAAACCACCCCAAACAAACCACCCTAACAGGGGAACCTGCAGCACCCAAACCACCCCAAAACACAAACCACCCCAACAGGGAACCTGCAGCCCCAGCCCTGTCCTCTCCTCCCCTGCCAGCTCTTTCCAGAGTCACACCATCATTCAGCTTTGGAAAAGATCTCCAAGATCACTCAGTCCAAGCTTTGGCCACTCGTGGTACAACAGTGCTGGTATCAAACAGATCAATGTGGTGCTTGCCCTGCTGAAAACACCAAATATTTCAGTGCTTTTTTTTCTGAGAACTGATTAAAAAATAATGACAAAAATATAATTGATATAGAAAATGAAACGGGAGGAATTCTGCAGATAGAAATGAGCATCTAATGGCTCATTCCCTGTCTGGTTCACTCCCATAACACTGAGGATATCCCAGAAATCATCATGAGAGTCTGGGACCGTGCTGTAATGTCCTGCCAGGCAGAATCAGGGCAGCTTTCACTGACTGGGGAGGTCTAGGTGTGCAAAATCCATCAGTGCCAGACAAGGCATCAAGGGCTGAGAAAAGAGAATTTCATTTCAGCAGGAGGTATTCCCAGTGCAAATGAAAGCTGCTCCTCTGGACGTGGTATTAGAGATAGAGGGAAACTGCAAATTGAGTATTTCAGTGCCTCCCCACCCCTGATTTTAAGTAGTTTAAAAAAAAAAAGAAATAAAGGAGAGTGAAGGCAAGCTCTTTGCAGCATTGAGAACAATCAAGCACGCTGGGACTGGAGAGCTGTGAATGGGACCCAGAGCCCTCCAAGGTCCCTGGTTCCAGTCTGGCCCACATTAGGAGTGGTTGGAGTCACTGTTACTCAGTGACTGCTCAGTGCTCTAAGTGCCATGGGGTCACTGCAGCACAGACTGTCCCTAGCTCAGCCACAAAGGAGATTCTGCCGGTGTCAGTTCAGTGCTTTTCATCAGGAGTACATTTAAATATAAAACGCAAAATAAATAAATCCAAATAATTTATAAACAATCTGTGTCACCTGTTTTTTCAAATATTGGTACCCCAAAGTTGACAGGTAAGGCCCTAACAAAGAATCCCAGAGTCACTGAGGTTGGGAAAGGCCTCCAGAACCTTCCAGTCCAACCTGAGACTGACCCCCACCCTTCTCACCTTGCTCAATCCTGTCACAAATAACACCAACCTTCTGAGCACACTGGTTTGGGATTTATGGGAATTCACCAATAATAACAGCAGACTTAGGCTAAACTGCATCCTTTGAATTCGGTTATATCAAAAGTTATATCAAAAATAAGGACTAAGTTATATCAAAAATCTTGGGTTGAGATGTGCAGTACATAAAACTTACATAAAAGATTTCATTGATTTTTAAATTCATTCAAGTCCCCCTGGAAATCTTATTGTCTTCTCTTTGTATTTTATGATTCCACTTTTATGAATCAAATTTGCAAACTTTGAACTTACTCAGCCTTGGAATGTGCTCAATTGTATAAAAAGCTAAAATAGCTTCTCCCAAATAATGCCAATTATTCTCAATACTTACTTGCTATTAATGTATTTAGTCTGATCTATTGCTTAAGAAAATGATTAAATTTCTTTCACTGGGACAGGGTTCTGAATGGACAAGGTATTTCACATTATTTGTGAAAATCCATTCTAGTGGGGAATGTTTACTATTCCTTTCACATACAATTATTCCTCTCAGTGTTAATCAGACAATTTTTCAAAGGTGTAGTCATGGAGTTGGACTGGCTCCATGCCTAATCCAATATGTGCTGCTCAGTAAACACACACCTCTGGATATATGTTTCCAGCCAAAGATATATATATTTTCCAGGCAGCTGAATTGTAGCAGAGTGACACAGTCAGAGTCAGGAGCCCAGCAGTACAAACAGATATTTCCTTGATGGAGATCTCATTGCAATGCAAGCTATTTTTAGCGTTGTGCTTTACATGTTTTGGGTGAAAAAGCCCCAAAGCAGAGCTGGACTATTTTCCTGAGTAATCCTGACCCGCACGTGCCGTGGTTGGGGCACGTCAGTGACTCGGGGCTGTGCAGAAAACACAGGGCATCATTTCCCTGCTTCATGCTGCGTTACTTCAGCAGAAAGCAAACACCTCTGCAGAGTCAGTGAGTAACCCATGTGCTGCAGCAGAGACTGCCGCCACCAAACCTCCCTGAGGCTCAGCCACTGGGGCTTCATTCAGCAGCAATGCAGGAATGAGGAACTGTCTGTCCAGGGATGATCTGGAGCAGCTCTGCTGGGCAGTAGCCTGCACTGAAACCAAAGGGCAAACTTTGAATTTGGGGTAAATTTTCAATTCCCAGCAATGGCATTGCTGAGGGACACTGGGAATCCTGAGCTGTCCCTGGTAGGGTTTCCAAGTTAAATCTGGAGGCTAAAGAGCATCAGCTGTTCCACAGGGTGGTACCACTAACCCGAGTTTGTGCTGGAGCAGATTTCAGGCACAGCTTTGGCCCTGGGGCTCTGCACTGGGAAAGGCCTCCAGGACCATCCAGTCCAACCTGAGACTGACCCCCATCCATCACAAATAACACTAACATTTTGGGCATAAAATAATAAATATCAGTTCAATAATAAAATAAATATAGAATAAATATAGAATAGAAT
>WBNQ01090366.1:0-69937 GCA_013401375.1 Spizella passerina
GAGGAGGAGGAGGAGAGGAAGAGGAGACAGAGGAGGATGAAGGATGGACTCTGCAATCACAATAGGGACATCAGGGACAAGAGAGCCACGTGCAAACTGCTCCCTCTGGGTCTGTGCCTGCAGCCCAGGACCACACAGGCTCCAGTGCCTTGTGAAAACAATCTCCCCAGGAGAAAGAAAACATACACCTATTAACTGCTCAGAAAGAGATTTTTCAAAGGCTCTTGATATCCAGCTGGTCTTGATTCATTTTGACTTCAACAAAATATTCTTGGGCCAATGGTGAAAGCTCTGAAAAATCCCCTCTGTAATTTGCCATTGAGGTTTGAAAATAAGTGGTGTAAAAAGGTTTCTTTAAAAGAAAAATAAAAAAAAGGACAAATTAAAAACGAAAGGTTGAACTAAAATTTGGCTTCGGGCCATAAACTAGGGGGAAACTAACAGCAAAGATAGTTAAATGACTGGAAAGAGAACACAACAGGAGCTGTTATGAAAAAAAGCTGATGGCTTTTTAAAAAAGGATTTGTATAGATAGCTGGGGAAATAAATTCCGGATGTGATAGAAGTGCAATTGAGAAATTAAATAAATGGAAAATAAGGATGACTAAGTAGTAGTTAACATGCCCCTTCTCAGTTGTATACTATTATCACATCTATTTTTAATGTCTCTTCAGCTGTCTGCAATTGTCATCCTTTTTTCAGAACTTGTTCCAACATTCTTTGATACTGAATTAGCTGTTTTTTACTCTCCCATGCTTACAACCACATCTTTTTCTTACTCAACACTCCCCTTTTCCCACAATGTTATTCCATTGTCTCCCTTTTTCATCTCTCCTTATGTGTTGACTCCCCAGTTTCTGAGCCCTCCAACCACCCTTGTTCATCTTTCTTTTTCTGGAGCTCTTTTGGTTGAATCCTAGCATGTTTCTTTTCTTCTTTTCTAAAGCTGCAAGCATGTTTTATATCATACCTGGCTCCTGTACACATTGTTACCCCTTCAGAAGGGCATTGAACAGCTACAGCGGTGTGGAAATAGTAAGCTAAACTAAGGGAGAAAAAGAAGTTCTTTTTGGCTTTTGCTTTCTGGCTCGTAAAAAAAAAGAACCCAAACATTTAAACTCTCCCCTTTTCCCTTTTATCCTCAAATAACACAAGCTTTTCCACAAGCAGCTGAATATTCAAACAATGAGAGGCATCAGAAGTGTTGGCCATTCTAGAGCTCAGGATGTGCCTGAGGAGATGTGATAACACAAGATTTAATAATACTGAAAAAAATACACAAGTTCTGACGTGATCCGTGGGCTAGGGAGTGAACCTGAATTTTTCCTCCTTGTTAACCTTCCAAGTGTGCCTCTTCCTTACCTCAACACCTAATGATGCTCCATATTAACTTGGGGACTCTGATTTATTTAAGAAGAAGTTCTAAACACATTGGAGGCAGCTGAATTCAGCACTGCGATGCCTCAGCTGCTTCAGCTCCATCCTCACAAGCTCACACTTTAATTTCTCACAATTCCCTTTCCTCTGTGCATTCAGAGCTGAGGCTGGTGCTTGTCACCCTGGTTTTTTAAGATTTTTGAAGCCTTCTCATGTTTACATTCTTGTAATGAACTTCCTCACATACTTTCTGTAAATAACTCATTGTTTTGCATTCTTTTATGGAGGAGGGGAAATTTAATGGACAGTTAGTTTGTCCAGTGTCATTGGAGGGGTGGCACTGTCACCCTCCAATCCACTGTCACTTTTGGAAATCGATAAACCTTGGAGTCAGAAATTCAAAAATTCCCTTTTTGCCTTGGAAGAGCTGTGTGTGTGTGTGGTGTCACTTCGTGCCCTACAGTGATGGGTGCTGAGCTAACACCACTCCTTGGAAAGGCACAATTTTCAGGATTGAGCCTGGGGTTGGGAGGTGGGACCTACCCTCAGCCGTGCCCGAGATGCCGTCAGCTTTGAAGTTGCTTGTGCTTTTCTTCCGGCGGTGCTTCTTTCTGTTGGCGTGGGGGGAAGGAGGGGGGTCCAGCTTGGGGCTGGTGGTGCTGGAGATGCTGGGGCTGGAGCACACTGAATCTCCCAGGCCCGTGTCTGCAGCAGAAAAGATCAAAATGCTGTGAGATGGAAAGGAGGTGATGGTTACAATCCAAGCTTACAACCCCTGGCTGTCGGCAGATACGTTCTTGAGCTGCTTCAGGAGATTCTCCAAACAATGTCCATTGTTTTTTCCAAAAAACTGATTCAAGTCCTCTTAGATTAACAGGACTCAGCAGCAATTTTAGGGGCAGGCCAGCTGGAATGCACAAAAACAATGGGAAAGCACTTTATTGCTTCAAATTCCCCCAAAGATCTTCCCTAGCCTCAAATTAATTTGGACATTTTAATGCATAAACAGAGATATCTCTGGATCCTCTGGATGTTCTCTGCTGTCATTAATATCAGACAGACACCCACTGAAAAGCTGGTGATGGCAATAAAGCGGAAAATAAGGTAAGTAATGTGCACCTGGTACAGGTAATAACTGTGTGATAAATTCCTACCTGCTCCTCACTTCCTACCTGCTCCCAAGGAAAAGAAATAATCCCACGTTACTCTCTTCAGTTTCCTGCTTTATTAACTCCAAAAATTTAAGAACTTGGGTCCTTCCACATAGTAAATATTCAAGTAACCTTAATCCAGGATTTCCCCCCAAGGTTGGTAATATGATTTTTGTTTAATTACTGGCTTGGTTTGGATTTTAATTATAAAATTCCACATAAAACCTACACTTAAAGGAAAGTGCTTGCTATTATGGAAAGTGAAGCCATTTCCAGAACCTTGCTTAAATACCATATTGCACCTTAGTGCAGTATCAGGATTGCATTTATGTGCCATATCCTTAAAATCTCCCAGACAGATATTCAGCAAATGCATTCCCATGATTGCCTTTTGAGGTTAAATACTTGGTGATTGGTTTCAGAATAGCAGACACAGGGAAAAAGAATAAAAATCCTTATTATAAAGCTTAACTGTCATAACAGGAGGGCGTTTAACTTAATATGTCAGAAAAATATCAAGCCAAAGATTATTAAAAAAATAGCTTTTGCTTCCTTTTGCATAGTTAAATTCCCACAGAACTGCCTATTTGACAAAAGACAACTTATTTTGCTTTCTTTTTCCTCCTAATAAAGTTTATTTACTAATTACCCCCTAAGCACAGTTGTGCTCTAAGTTATTAGTGGGGGATAAATTATGTAGCTAATTGCCTGGCAAGAGAGACCAAACCAAACGTTAATCTTTATATTAAGGATTTCTGTTCTTTTCCCTACATCCACTAGCTTGAAACCAGTTCCCAAGAATTTAACTCCAAAGGGAATCATGGGGATGTATTTACTCTGTATCAGTGTAGGAGATTTTAAGGATTTGACCCACAACTAGTGCAAATGGCAGGGTTTGCTGTTTCTGCAGGAGAGGAGGAAGGTGAAACTCAGGTGAAAATCCTGGTGGGAATTCTCTCAGCCAAGGGGCCAGAGATCCCTTTGGATCCATGGCACAGGAGAAGGTGCAGAAGAGAGTGCCAGAAACACAAAGGCATGAGCATAGATGCACTGGGGTTTCTGCCAGCCCCAAGCAGTGACCTCCAGCTTGACTCTGCAGGTTTCCAATGCTGATACTTCAAAAGAAGGAGAAAAGCCCCAGGTTGTCCAGAGAAACCGTGGCTGCCCCATCCCTGGGAGTGTCCAAAGCCCAGCTGGAAGGGCTTGGAACAACCTGGGCTAGTGGATGGTCCCTCTCTGAGGTGTTAGAACCAGGTGATGCTTAATGTTCCTTCCAACCCAAACCTTTCTGGGATTCTGTGATTCAAAATGCTTCAGTTTCCCCCCTTCATTCCCAGCTTTCACTTTGAAACAATCAAACCCATCCGAGTTCATCCCCTCCTGCCCCCGCAGCATCAACCACCATGCCCTGGTGAAAGAACCCCACAATCTTGAGGCAGCACCACACAACACACCCTGTTAAAACCCATCAGGCTGCATCCACTCACTGGTGGCAGCTCTGTCTAATTTCCAGGCCATAAATTCCCCCAACAAAACCTGCTGGAGAGCTCTGAAAAATGAGGGACGTACGGGGCTGACGCCTGGCGTTGCGGAGCTGAAGAATTAACCTCCCGTGGTAAATCCTCGCCATCCCCAGCCCCTTCCAGGTAATCACCTGCTGTCCTTGGCTCAAACTGCTCTCAAGTGGGAGCCTGCAGCTCTCCCTCCCCCTCAAGCAGCAAGGGAAGGCTGGTCCCTCATGAAGGGAGCCGAGTTGGTCGTGCCGCTGCCCCGGATCCCCGGATCCCGAGCCCACCCTTTGAGGATGGGAGGTATTTAACATTGCCCTGCTTTAAAATATGAGCAATCAAAAGGCACCGGGCTTCCACGCTGTGCTCTCCCATTTCCCACTCCTTCTCGTGCCTGACAAGGTATTCTTCAAATTGAAAAGAGGGTTCCTGAAAGCTCGGGCTTGGGGAAACTGTAAATGAGTTCAGGCTTCAGCCCGCTGAATGCAATTTCATCCTCCTGACTGAATACAAATAATGCATTTTATTTGGTATCAATTACCACGCCTGAGAACAGACGACCACTGCCGGCACTATTAAATATATATTTAAAAATAAAAAAAAAAAAAAAAAAGAGGGGGGCAAGGAAAAAAGGCAAGGATAAAGGCATGGCAAATTAAAAAAGCAAGCGCCTCATTACTCCCCATCTCAAGCAGCTTTGACAGAGGCACTGGCAGTCATAAGCTGCGTTCCACTGGGCTGGGATGGGCTGTTTTGCAGCCATCCCGCACGCTCAATGTCAGCCATTAGTTCTTCCCAATCGGGCATCAATGTTCAACACACACCCGAAAAAATATATAATACTGGTAATAATAATAACAATCTGCAGCCTCTCCGAGCTTCAATACTTGAAGTATGAGTCAAAGCAGCAGTTTCACTTTTCACTCGGGAAGCTGACAAGCATGACTAGAGGGGGAATAAAATAACATTCAGTTCGCATAAATATCAAGCGGGCTGCTTGAGACTGATGGGCCAGGAATGTATTCTTAGCCATCATTCTGGCAGACAGGCCCAAGGACACTCATAACTTATTTTACAATCATTTAGTTTCAGCTCAAGTGGAAAACGTGACAACTTATCTCTGCTGACAAGATGCCATATCGAACCTTACAATTAACTCTCCCCCGATTATCTGCCCAGCCCATCATTAGCTCTGTGCCTCTTGATGGACTGCAGGGGCACAGCTTCCCTTGATGATGGTCATCATTTGCAGGGTGCACAGCTCCATGACACCACAGCGAGGACAAAACTCTCCCCTTGCCACGGAGCTGGGGTTGTCCTGGCTGGCACAGCCTCGTTTTTTGTGACTGGTTTGAAGTGATGAGCAGCAAAGCACTGCTGGAAAATGCCTTCTCCCCCCAAACAGAGCATCCTCGTGTTTCAGCCCACGCCTGCTGCTGCTGCTGCAGCCTCCAGGAGTGAGCCAGAGATGCCCACGCTGTGGCCCAGCTGCCAGGAGCCTTCCTCGTGCCCTCCATCCCTCCCCAGTGCCATGACCAACTCCTTCAGCTGGAAGGGACAGCTGACACAGCCACATCATGGAATTGTTTGGCTTGGAAGGGACCTTAAACCTCAACTCCTGCCATGGGACACCTTCCCCTGTCCCAGGCTGCTCCAAGCCCTGCCCAGCCTGGCCTTGGACACTTCCAGGTTCATAAGTATGTGCAGTATCTCACTCCATGCCCAAAAGCAACAAGTGACCCTTGGTGACCAAACACCCCTTGAGTTATGCAGAGATGGGACATAAAAACCCCACCCCTCTGCTCTTCACATGGGGATTTTTCTCTACAGGTGCAGGACACGTGGATTAAGACAGAGACTGTTCTGCTTGTGCAAGTCCAGCCCTCATTTTTGAGAATTTACCAAACAAAACAAAAAAGCCAATGCAGCTTTTACTCCACAAGGCAAGTGCCATGTCTGCCTCTCTCCAAGATCCATTTTGCAATTATGGTCATGAGAGAAATTCCTTTCAAGTATGACAAACTGTGGTAGAAGAAAGGAGGGGTGGAACACAAGAAACACTTTGTCTACAACTACAACCCAGAGTCAAGAGACAGAACATTAAATGAAAACCAATCCTCAGAAGAGTCTCAAGAGCTGTGCTGTTGTACTGGGCTTTATTTGCTGTTTGAAACAATTTCATATCCTCTCCCAGCGTTACAAATATTTTGTAAAAGGTAACAATTCCCACTTCCTATCTTTTCTATTATTTTGCTATTTGGGAGCTGCATGTGCTCGACAAATGGATCTCAAGAACGACTCCATTTGTGTCCCCTAAGGACTTTGTGAGTCTCCTCCTGGATTTGAAAAGGGTGGAAAATTAACAGAATCCTCACTGAATCAATGGACTGGAAGTGACCCAATAGACCATCTCATCCCACCCCTGTCATGGGCAGGGACACCTCCCACTGTCCCAGGTTGCTCCAAGCCCTGTCCAATCTGGCCTTGGGCACTGAGAGGGATCCAGGGGCAGCCCCAGCTGCTCTGGGCAGTGCCAGGGCCTGCCCACCCTCACAGGGAACAATTCACAATTCCCAATTCCCAATATCCCATCCATCCCTGCCCTCTGGCAGTGGGAGCCATTCCCTGTGTCCTGTCCCTCTATCCCTTTTCCCAGGTCCCTCTCCAGCTCTCCTGGAGCCCCTTTGGGCCCTGCAAGGGCTCTGAGCTCTCCCTGGAGCCTCCTCTTCTCCAGATGAACACTCCCAATTCTGAGCTGTCTGACACTCAATCCAAACCCAGACTGTGCTTCCTGGTGCCCCTAGAACAGAAAAACAACTTCCTTGCATCCACAATTCCCAAGCCCCCTCACCAAACCCATCCGAGATACGACTCCGTCAGCACCTGCAGCAGAGGGGCAGGAGATGCCAGCACAGGAACCAAGAAGGCCAAGGAAATGAGGGCCAATCAGCCAGGATGAGCACCCCAGGCCAGGGTAAAGAGGCTGGGGGTGCGAAAAGCAGGAGAAGAGGCAAGGTGTGAGGGACGGGAATAGCACAGCACAAAGGCTGGGACACAAAAGTCCCAGAGCGGAGCTTCGTCGTTGGCCCACGGCTGCTATTCTCTGTGTCACACACACAACCCTCTCTCCTGTGTAACCATCTGCAGAGGAACCAAGCATATTCTGACCCCTTCTATCCCCGTGCCTTTTGATTTATTTCATATTTTTGTCAAATCACCTATTTACAAAAACTTGAAACAAACTCAACAGGTGACGCTATTCTCCGCAGACCAAAGTCGAGCTTGATCTGGTTTACATTTTTCTTGCATCTTCTTGTTAAAATTTTCCAACAGGCTTTCAAAGTGAAATTAGACTTTTTTGTCAAGCCCAGCTCCCCAACACGGCCTTATTCTCAAGTGGCTGGAGATTGATTAATTTGGGTTTTTGATTTGCCCAAGTGACAAGAAGTCAGACGTTACAAAAGCGGGAGCGGTGAATGGGATCAATTAAAGAGCAGAAGCAGCAACACAATTAATAGCACCGGGTTCAGGAGCAGAGAGAAAGGGCTGATGACGAAAACAACAGCAACAGCTCTGCCTGCAGCAGGAATCTTTGCTGAGACCCAAGGAAGGCTGAATCCAAAGAGGGTGTTTCAGAACTTTCACTGTGCCATTAGTGCTGAAATGAAATAAGGCAAAGATGTCGGTAGCTGGTGGACTGAATAATAAAAAAATAGCCGGACACTTTCATCTTCCACACATGTGTTTTAAATAAAGGTGAGAAAAGCAATCCTTTTATTTAAACAGAGACTATAACTATCTGTAGTTTGTATTTCAGACCCATTTCCCTGAGCTGAGATTTTTCTGGCTGTGAAATCCACTGCTCTCCAGCTTCCCTTTACAGCTATTACCATAAATGTTCTATCAAGTTCTTTATCTTCCTCCTCTGCCTCAGACCGAAGTGAGGGGACGCAGCAATCTCACAGTGCAGATGTACACGACTGACATTAAAATCCTGTCAGAACTGCAGCTTGGCACAAGTCCCTGGATGTAATAAACACTTGGGAGTGGGGGAGAAGGGGTGGGCACGAGACTGCAGCCTCCAGGATGAAAAAGAAAAGGCAAATATTTGTCAGGTACAGAGAGCTCACACCTTTGGAGGAATTAGGTGCATCTGGTCATTGCTGAGCTGAGCCCATCTCAGGCACTCAAGCTATGGAGGGCTTAAATTTACCTGCTGCACTGAAGGAAATTAAAGGAGGCTCTGGATGGACATCAAAGAGCCTTGGGAGCCTTCCCTTTCCATGGCATCTCCCATTTTTGCAGCCTTGTGCCCAGAGCCTGCAAATCTCAAAGCTGTCCTGTCATCCTCAGGAAGCCCCACTGAACCACTCCTTTCCTCTGAGAGCAACTTCAATTAAACAAGGAAAACAAAAGTTCCTTCTGGGGAGCAGGAGAGGGATCTGCCTGCTTTTGGAGGCTCTGGCTCTTGAACCTCCAGACCCCAGGCCTTGAGCATCCCTTCTGCTTTGTGACAAGGGAGGGACAGCATGCACAGCCTTGGGAGAGACTATCAGCCTCAGGAGGCTCAGGCACAGATATTGGAAAGCTTCAGTAATTTTGGAAAGACCCTCATTACCATCTCCCTTATCTGAAGGGAAGACACATCACCTCCAGCTCATTCCCTAGCAATGCACAATGTTGAGCCATCATAAAGGAAGCACGAGAGCAGAAAATGCAACAATAGAGCTTAAAAAAACCCCACAAAAGTACATTTTCCCTCCTAAGGAGCAACACATTAGAGTGCTGGCAAAACAGCATCCTGCTCCCTGGAACTTGAAGCATGGCTAGGAAGAAAAGAAGCTCCCTTTCAAAGGCAGCTCCTCGTTTCCAGGAGGAATTCACCAGCTCCCACAAGGAGAGCACACAACTGTTCCTACACAATTCTCTCCTGTGCTGCCAGGATGGTGACAAGCAAAGCAAAGACTGTGTTTTAGAGGACCTGCAACCTGAGAATGTGAACTGGGGATGAGATCCTAATCTTCCTCCACGCATCTTGCCTGCAGCAGGTTTGGGTCAGGGGCAGGGATGATACAAACTGCTCCCTGAGCGAGCAGGGATTGTTAATTTATCTCATCCCCCATTACACAGACACAGCCCTGCTCTGGATGCCCTGTGGAAAGATCAAGCCTGACAAGTTGTTTGAACACATAAGGACAACAAAGCAGGAAAGAGAAGCCAGTCTGGGATGCTGCAGGATGCCACCACACCCTAGGCTAAGTAACTTGGTGGCTCCTGCTGAACAGACCTGCAGCTGAGATGTACAGGGAGCATCTCTAATTCTTGTGGCAGGATTTCACTGGGCAGCACCAGCCCTGTGTGGTGTCACCCTGAACTGCTGCCAAGGGGGTGTGCAAGGCTGGGGGTGTCACTGCTTCCCCTGGCCATCAGCTGGGATGTGGAACAGAGAGGGGAAACAGCACAGAAGGCAGAAATTCTGGGCATTCACTGCAGGTACCTTGCTCATTTCAGAGAAATTGCTCCCTCCCCACGAGGGAGAAAGGGGATGGGTGGTCCTTTTGAAGACACACCTTGGGGCAGAAGCTCCTGGTTCAATCCCAGGTCAGGTCTTGGTCTGTCTGCATGGAGCAGCCTGGTCCAAGTGGGAAGTTGTTCAGGAGGGTCTTTAGGGCCCTTCCAACCCAAACCATATTGTTTTGTGATTCTATTATTCACATTTTTGTGATTCTATTATTCATGCTGTAACCGGTTTCTATGTCCCCCTTCTGAAGCCAGGTAGATCATCAGGCACCTCAGGAACAGCTGCCAACTGCAGCACCCTGGATGTGGCAAATCCACCAGGACCATCCCCAGGAATGGTGATGGGGAACAAACAGACCCTTGGAGAACACTAAAATAACACATTTTGGGTGAACAAGCTCCATCATGGTCAGATACACACAAATTCTATTTTAGATCAAAATGAGATGCATTTAAATTCACCTTAATTACACAGAGGGGGGCAGAGCTCCACCCTGATCTAACCATCAGCGCTGTCCTCTCATTGCATTAAAAAAATCCTCATTTAACAACATTTTGCTTTGAAATAGAGCCTGCAGGTCAGCAGGCACTTGGAAAATAATGAATCCATGGCTTACTGAATCACTTCCTACTAAAATATTTACCTTGTGTTTCAAGATAGGCAAAGTAAGACAGAGAGGAAGAACTGACTCTCTTCAAAGGATGCTCAGAGCCAGAAAGATGTCTCGTCTCTACTCCTGTACTTTAACCTTCCGTCTGTATAACCTGTGGATAACTTCAAGCTTCAAACCCACTCTGTGGTAATTGAGAAGAGGTTAGGAAACTCTCCACTGTTAGTCCACGAGACTTCAGTGACAAGCCCTAATATCAGTGTTTTGGAAGGGAAAAAAAAAATCAAGAGACTTTCACTATTAACATTTTCCAATTAAAGCTGAATAATTGCTGTATAGCAAATTGGCTGTTAATTGCATCATGCTAGGCAGGAAAAAAGCTAAGGCTTTCCTGGTAATGTATGCCATGAGCAGCACTGTCAGAAAGGAAGAGAAATAATGGCAGCAACACCAAGCCTGCTCTTAATCAAAGACAAAATCAAACATTTTCCTATCACAGACACCCACAGCTGAAAAGCAAAGCTCTTAAAACACAAAGCTCTGTCTTTCAGAGGTGTCAGGTGGTCTAACTACCATCCACAAACTTTTTTTTTTGATTTCCAATTTTAATCAAGCCTTCTTTCTAGCTCTGGGATAAATAAGTGGGGGCCCTTCCTCAGACAAGCCCCCGGTGCACTGGATACTGCTCACAGCCCAGCTGCATGAAGGGATGAGATCAACTGTGACAAATGAAGGGCGAGGGAAGGGAGGGGAAGCTCTCCCACCTGCAGGAAGGGAAGCTCTGAGCTCCAGGTGGCCCCCAACAATCCCCAAGTTGTGGCCAGGGCCCTGCACAGAGGCTTCTTTCACTCCCTGAGCCGCCAGTGCTCTGAGGTGGCTTTGAAGTGTTGGGTTCCATAGGCAAGGAATACACAACATCCCTAAAAAACCCAAGCTTTGAAGTGTTGGATTCCATGGGTAAGGAATACACAACATCCCTCAAAACCCCACGGCTCTGATGTGGGCTGGGCAGAAACCCAGCCTGGCAGCAGCCACGCTTGAGGAGGCAACTGGCTCTGCTCTTAATTGGAACAGAAACTTCATTAAGGCCAAGAAGGGATAAAAGGCCTGAGTGTGTTTCTTGCACACTCTTCCTCCAGACCCTACAAAACAAAGCACTGCACTCCTGGCTGCACAATGAACAAGAATGTAACATTAAACATTAAACAAGGATGGAACTGTCAGAAGCATCTGCTGGAACTTGTGAAATGTGGATGTGCAAAGAAGAAATCCTCAAATCAGGAATTGCTCCCATGGGACACGAACATTTTGCTTTCTCAGCTTTGTGTTTAAACCTTTACAGCACTTAAAATAAATTTAGAATTTACATTATTAAATAAACTGAGCTTATTTACACTAAGATAAAAAGATTAAGGAAAAATAAAAGCTCGCTGATTTGGGAAGCTTATTTATTTCCCTCCTTAAGTCTTCCTTATATACAGAATTCAGTGGGCTTATGAAATTTGTAAGGCACACTACCTGAATCAAAGAGTTTATAAAATGTCACATTCTGCTCTTGCAGTATTATGTCTTTCCTCTATGTTTACTTGAGAGTGTGTCTCTCAATTTATAATGTTCTCTGCAAATGTGATTTTCTTTTCCAAGTCCATAACCTCCTGCACGATACTGTGTGAATCCAGCTCATGTATTTAATTCCCTGCAATTACTGCAAACATTTAAGATTAAAGCAGCCTTAAACTGCAAACATGCAAAATAAAAACCTTTAAAACTTACACTCTTCTAAATACAAATGAGATTACAAACAGCCTCCCTGATGAAGAATTCCCTTGTCCAGAGCTGTGATCATCTCCAGTATTACACCTTACATTAAAATGTTTTTATGTAATGATTCAAAATAGTGGTTCTAATACAAAACCAGAGAAGAGAATGCATTTTGCAGACTTTAAGGGCTGTGTCTGCCAATTGTCTGAGCTACACAGATCCATGCTGGGTATCCAGCTGCCTTCCTGGAGAAGCCCTGACTTTGGGAAGTGTTTCTTGGACAGGAGCTTGAAGAGCTGATGAAGACAACATTCACTCTCCTCACTATTCTGTCAGGTTGAAGCCTAAACTCCAGAAATAAAACTAAAGTGCTATGTCTTGAAGGCTTTTCCCTCTTTTTTTCTCCTGAGTGGGGATAACAAAGAAAGTGTGACAACAGGCAGAAAAAGCACTGATTTACTGAACACTGCCAGATAATCAACATCAGTAACCAGGAATAAAACACCTTCTCCCCCTTGTATAAAGAACATGCTACTTGCATTTTTTACTTCAGTGTAAATTCTAAGCCAAACTAAATGCAAAATCTGTATTTAAACATCCATGAGTAAATGCTGGGAAAACCCAGAGCTTTACAGTTCAGTCAAGAAGTTAATTTAGTCCTGTGAACAATTTGCTGACAGACATTTGGCACTCCAGGCTGTGAGCAACATTAAGATCAGCATCAGGTTGCCAATGCCAAATTACCTGAGGATGCAAACTCGTGTCTTGGAATCAAGAGCAGGATTTAACTGCTGAATGCAACAATTCTTTGTGTTTTAATCAGGAGGAGAGCAGAAAGAAGAAGATTTTCAACAAGAAAAGCAGATGGAGAATTGCAAAAGGATTTAAGCAGCAGCACGGGATAAACGGAGGAGCAGCTGAAACTCAGCCAAGCTGTGCAGAAATGCCCAAAGTCCTCCCTAAACCAACATCATGGCAGAGTTCAAACCTCAGAGGGCTCTTGGTGCCACAAAGTGAAGAGCTGCTTTCACACCTTTCACTCTTTGATGTCACCTCTCTGCTGGACACCAGGCCCAGGTGGCAAGAGCTCATCTCCAGTTTGGTGTCACCGAGCTGCCACCATGGCCTGGATGGGCAGGAGAGAGGCATGGACCCACAGCATGATGTAGGGTGGAAAAGCCCTCTGAGAGAGGCACAGCCCCACAGCATGATTTAGGGTGGAAAAGCCCTCACAGCCCCACAGCATGATTCAGGGTGGAAAAGCCCTCTGAGAAAGGCACAGCCCCACAGCATGATTCAGGGTGGAAAAGCCCTCAGAGCCCCACAGCATGATTTAGGGTGGAAAAGCCCTCTGAGACCCCTGGGTGCATCCCCTAACCCAGCACAGGTTCCTGAGTGCCACAGAGTTTTCAGCACTTCCAGGGATGGTGGCCCCAAGGTTTCCCCATGGCTGTAGAACAGGAGGAGTGAGCACTGGGTCCTGCTGCTTCCAGAGGATAACACATTCCCAAAAACCCCAGGCAGGCAGCAGCAGCTGGGTTAATGCTCCAAACCCCTTTCCAGAGCATTTATTTATCAGCGCTGCCCTCCAGGCCTTACATTACTTTGGGGAACCACAGGCTGCAAAACCCCATCATCCCCTGCCTGAATTAAAACCAGTTTGAAACCTCAAGTCCTGCAGGATCAGCAAATCCAAAAAATTACCAGTTTCCTCTGCTACACAGAGTTTGTTAATATTTCTGGCTGACTGGGCTATTTCAGGTGAGAGCTTGTCCAGAATGCCAGGTAAATTTAAATACTGGAAGTTTCTCAGCACACAACCTCATGCTGAAAGGGGATGGCTTTGCAGAAATTGTTAGAAAATAGTGCTTTATAAGCCAAGTTTCCTCAAGGTATGCTGAGAAAACAAAGGAAATAATAAGTTGCTACTAGCAGAGTTTGCCCTGCTCAACTGCAATAGCTTCCCTCTGGAAATATTTTGCCAAAAGCAATTTGTGGATCACAAAAAGGTATGAAAAGGAGAAGAATGTTTCTTTTCCCATCCTGTGTAAAATAATGTAAACTATGTGCACATATTATGCACGGTGAATTTTATTATATTAAGTAGTAAGAACTACAGAAAATCCCAGAGTAACTCTAAAGCAGCTAGAAAAAAAAAAGAAGAGAAAATAAATCTATATTTGCTTTTCAGTCACAATTTCCATATTTTAAAAGGAAGAAAAAGCTCTTCTGACCTAAACCATCTGTATACACCGACCAAAACCAATTCCAAAATTCTACAAATCTATTTGAAATTATACAACTGATCCTGGTCAAGAGCTTGCCTATGGAATTCCAACAGCTCTAAATGGTATTTTCTGATGTCAGGTTGAACCATTTCCTCTCCCAAGGCAGAGCAGAAGGCTCCATCATTTAATCATTCCCAGCACTTAGGATCAGACAAGGAAGGCAAGTTGCAAGGTCTGCATTAATATCAACACTCCAGCGACCTCTCACACCCCATGGCACAGTGAGAACTCAATTTTACATTAATAAACCCTAAGACCAAACTGTTAGGAACTCAGAAGACACCAGGTATTACAACTGCCATAAATTACAGCCCAGCTCAAATGGCCCGTACAAGCAATTGTACAGTGATAAAGCCTAAGTGGATGATATTTAAACAGATATTTGATTTACTGCAGAATTTTACATCATGCTGGAATTCAAATGACAATTTACAAGTGCAGGGAGCAGAAAGCCCTGTCCCATGCAGAGTGCTGTTTGCAGGGCTGTCAGGAGAGCTGAATGCTGAATCCTTGCCTCTGATGGTCTCAGGGCACGGAAGCCAAATGATAAAACAGGACATAGAAACAGAGAATGAACCAAGCTGCTGCTTCACCCCCAGGTAGGAAATGGCATCCTTGGTCTTCTCAGAGTGATGGCTCACAAACCTCACTTCTGCAAGGCACCACAAAAACTTCTGATGGCAAACGGGGGTCTGTCTGTCTGTCAGGTTCTTCAGAGATGCACAAACTGTGAACACTGGAGAGCAGACAGACCCAGCACTTTAGGGACATCAGCACCTCTAAAATCATGGAATTAGAAAAGCCCTCCAAGACCACAGAGTCCAACCTGTCACTGTCCCCAGCCCAGAGCTCTGAGTGCCATATCCAGGAGATCCTTGGACACCTCCAGGGATGGGGATCCAAACCTCCCTGGGCAGTTCCAATCCCTGATCCCCCTTTCCATGCAGAAATTCCTGCTGTGCCCACCCTGAGCCTGCCCTGGCCCAGCCTGAGGCCGTTCCCTCTGCTCCTGTCCCTGTTCCTGGCTCCCCTCCTGGCAGGAAAATTTCCTCACCGGCACAGGGTGCCCAGGGAAAGGGTGGAACACTTCCATCATCCCTGGAAGTGTTCAAAGAATGTTTGGATTTGGTACTTAGGGACAGGGATTAGTGGTGGGCTTGGCAGTGCTGGGCTAAGGGTTGGACTTGATGGTATTTGAGGGTTTTTCCAAGTAAAAATCACAATTTTCCAAGTTGTGATTTTATGCAAATAACAGCTGGATTTACAGAGGAGGAACTGTGGGATGAACAATCCAGAGCAGAACTTCAACACCCAAACAGGTCACAAATGGCTCCCCTGAGACCAGAAACCCTCCTGTGCCCCAGCAATGAGCAATCACAGATAATTCTGGGTGATAAAAGAAAAAAAAAAAACCAACAAAACATCAAGGAGGAGATTTATCAGAGGAAAAAACATCGCAGGCTTCCAGTGGGATCCAGGAAAACCTCTGGGCCAATAGCTGGAGCAGCAGTAATTGTTCCAAATCTATCAATAAAGCTGAGCTGCTCCTTCATTGACTGCAAACACCAATTTCTTTCATGGGGGATTATAAGTTGATGTTCATGGTCTCTCTACCACCATTAGGGTGATAAACAGTTGAAACTACATCAGGATCTGACACGCAGATCAATTCTGGCTCCATAAAGAATCTACACAAGAGGTTCCTGGACAGGGATTTACTGCCCCCAGTTTTTATTCTCTCTTGCTGCTAAAATTACTTCTGTCAAGCACTTACAAGAGCACGGGGGAGAAAGAGGAAGAAAAAAAAAAGAGGAAAAAAGGCAAGAAGAATTAATTTTTCATGTGCTGCTGGAACAGCCTTTTGAAATTTGGGGAGTTTTTAAGGCAAATATGTTCCTGCATTGGAAATGATGCTGAACAGCAGGTGGGAGTGAGCTAAATAGTGAGCCAGCAGCACGAGCTGCTCACTATCCAGCACACAGCAATTTGAAACACCAAACTAAGCTGTCGAGATTTTCTCCCAGGGCAGGCACAGGCCTCATGTTACCAGCACCAAATTATATTAGACATTTAATTTTAAACCTCAGGTACTTAAATGTAAAACCTTACAACAGTAATAGTCATAAAGCAGTGGGGCATTCCATTTCAGAGAATGGATTTTTCTATTTTTCCCCTTTAATTTAACCAGCACCTCCTGTTTTGTGGCTCTGCCCACTACAAAGTAATTTATCTAATTAGGAGATGTTCACAGCTGCTTGAAAGACAGAAGCCCCAGGAAACCAAAGGTCTGGTTTGGAAGACTTTGAAAAGTTCTCTGGAGCCACACAAAGTATTAATTTAATGTGAAAAAAAGGTGCAGAGAAAAATTGAATCCCAATATGTTATTTTGTCTACAATAAAACCACGTGACAATAAGCAGGCATATTCTCCAGTACATTGGCATTTGAATTCCAAAAGATGCTTAGCTTCTTGCCATACCTGCTGCTTTCACAGTATTAGCTTTTTATGACTAAAATTCAAAAATCTTTTAATGGAGAAAAAACCCCCAGAAATTAAAAAGGGTTTTTCATGCGTCAACTTGCCAACATAAAGGCCACATCTCTGAGCTTACCCAAAGATGATACACTCAGAGCAATCAATTATTCTTGAGGTTTTGTAGGAGTTTTAGTGCAATACTTCTGAGTCTGCTGCCTAAAACTCGTTTTTAATCCAGTTTCCCCCCATATTTATGAAAAAAAACAAGCCCTCAAAAATTTTTTTTAAAATATTAGAACCTCTGCAAGAAATTATTCGAGGTAGGCTTTTTCACAAGCCCCCAGCAGTCACCTGCAATTTCAAAATAAGTATTTCATAGGTAATTCTGGCTGTCATCTCTTCTGAGCCAGAAGTAATCCCACATGAATGTCAAGTCAGAAACAGGTCCTGCACATATGGGGGACTGCAGGGCTGGAGTGGGAGAACATGTTCCCTTCACCAGGAACTGCAAACCAGCAGCAGGAGCAAAAGGCAAGTCCAGCAACCCCAGCGTTGTGAAGTCAAGGGGATGGCAAAGGCAGGAATTCAGGGGATATTTCTCATTTTTAAGATTCGATTTCCACTCCAGTGTAGGAGTTCACTGAATTTTGGAGGTTTTTCTCCCCTTCAGCCTCACTAGGGACATGTGGCACAGGCGTGTCAGGGGGCACAGCACTGCAGCCTACAGCCCAGGCTTTCCCCCAACAGCCAGCACCCAACATTCCTCATCTTGCCTCAGAAAAGCCACAGGATAAAAGGCACAAAAAGCCCAAACTTTGGTCTAACCTTTCAGAAGGGAGGTGGAGCTGGGGTGGATTACAATGAGCAAGCAGGTCAGGAAAAGGAGGCAGAAAATGTATGATTTAAAGATGGAAAGCAGTTCAGCATCCAGGCAGGGCAATGCTGCCTCCCCTAAAAGCTTCACCAGGAGTGGGTGAGCTGGGTGCACACAGAGAACAGGGCTGGAGCATTTGTTTCACTGTGCTGCTTCACAGCCCTGTCTCCCTGCAAGGCTCACTCAGAAAACTCTCAGGCAACATCTGGAGCATTTTAATGCCAATTCTCCTGGAGGTGCTGCCCCATGTTTACAGCTCCAGGAAAAGGTCTGTGCTGTGCTAAGTGTGAATTTGATAGTTAATGTCACTCTGAAACACGGTGGTCATGGTTTTAAACCCTCTGCTCTCCTAAGGTGGCACTAAAAACCTGCCCAGACATGCTCTCAGGGCTATACTCGGGTTCAGATCCTCTATAGTCACAGAGATATATGTGGGACATGTGAAATAGTTCCCATATTCCCCTAACTGCTCCCATTTTAGGGGCAGCCATCAGAAACTGCATTCCTCCCCTTTCTCCTGGCCTGTTCACCCTGGTCTGGTAGCAAATATCACATCTACCCTTTAAAAACAATTATTGCTACAACCTAATAATTCCAAAACACCACCAGGAATAGTGCCTGCTCCTTTTAATGCTGTTAAATGCTCCACAGAGGAAACACTAAGAGTGTGCCAGGAGTGTTCAGGATGATTCCCTGGAGCACCTTTAATTTAATACCGATCTTGAGCTGTGCGGGGTTTTGTGTTCTGGAGAGAAAAATCTTTCCCTTGTGGCTGGTGCATCATTTGCAGAGAATCTGTCTACTGCTTTCCTTTCCCTAGAAACATGCTTTCAGTCATAATTTCACCACTGTTGAATTATCTAGCACCAACATATTGTGAAATTTTATTATTAGGTTAATCTGGAAAAAAAATGTTAGGTTTGATAACAGAGTTAATTCCCTTTCTCTCTCCTGATTCCCCTGCTGTCAAGATGTTCACCAGTACTGGGAAGAGCAGGGGAAGAAATGTCTCTGATCACTGTTGACAATTTATGTTCTTGCAATTGTATTTCTATTTGTAACATTGTTATTAACACTTAGTGATTACTCTGGTTTCCTGCATGTTAATCAAATGCACATTGTCATGTGTATATTGAATTTATTGTTGCCTTCCCTCTCAAGTAATACTGTTCTGTGATTATTATAATATGAAAAGAGCCTGGTTTTTACCTTCTTTAGAGAAGCCTTGTTAAAAGAAGGAAGAAAGAAGAGCAAGGCTAGTTTTCATTGTATTAGGAATGTTAAGATCCATCCCCTTTAGAACAAGGGGAGAAGAGATGTCTGAAACCGTGGTACATCCATGATGGAAAAAGCTGTGTCAGCATCTCCCATTATGCAAATGCTTTTCCAGCTCTGGCATCTTACAAACAAAATACTACCATTGCAGTACAGAAGGGAAGAGCCAGCAAAGGAGTCCTACACAATTAATGGCTCTGTAGCTTGAGCTGTACTTAGAAATACTCAGTGACATACGGCACACTACCGAGTACAAGTGTCTGAGGATATCAGTAAAACTAATTTTACCAAGCAGACATTTGATCTCTGCAACACCTTTAGTTTGTACTGCTTATAGTGACATGCTGGCAGGTTAGGCAGAATCTCAAATAAGCAGACCTAATTTGAGATAGTGCTGTTTTAATTTGGCACAGTGATTTTAATTCCCCCTAAAAAAACGCAGTTCCACAGTGCAAGCAATATCAACAGAATAAGATCATGTGCAGTAAAATGATAAAAGTGTAGAAAATTTTGACATTTCAGAGCATCGTCATTAATTTGGCATCCTTCAATTATACCATGAGCCTTTGTTTAACAATATTGCAAGATATATTTTAATTTTAAAGAACACACAAGATTCATAAAATTAACATAAATCCTTAATTTGTTTAGTATGGTCTTCAATACGGTACAGTTTTATTTAGACAGAGATGGAAGAGCCATTTCTGAAATACAGTAGGAAATTGTTCTTTGAAACTTAGCTCTTGTATTGTATTGACAGTNATTCCCCCTTGCCCTGTCACACAAAAAAAGTTCAAGTTAATCCATTCCCTTCTTTCTAATTCCAATTTTCCCCTCACACTCTACCAGTTCAGCACCCAACACCACAACGTGCTGGGCGCCATTTTGTTTCCTTTTTTTCCCTTCTGAACAAAACCAAGAGCACCAGAGTCCCCCTTTACCCCAAGGCACGTGAATCCCCAGAGCTGCAGGTTTCTTACCACTGCTAATGCCAGAGTTGGCAATGACTGTGGCCTCACTCCACTGATCTGCACTGGAGACCGAGTAGGAGCGCTGGTGCAAACCGTCCGGGCGGCTGTTGAAGGACACCAGACTGATCCCACTGGCCATCTGAGACACAGATGTGCTAGTAGTCACGTTCCCTAGGCACAAAGGGAAAACAAATCGTGTCAATAGAGAGCACAGGAGGGATTTTGTGTCAGGATGGATGCGGGGTGCTTAATGAGAAAGAAGGGGTTACTTCACCCACACAATGACCCTCCCTGAAGCGCCGGAGCTGACGGTCCTGAGACCAGCTCCAATCCAGCTAAGAAGACAAAAAAAGCCAAATTTTTCATGGTATCACCTCATTCTGTTCATTCACCTTCTGGGAAACATGGTCCTCCACCACTCTGCTACCAGGCACACTCTCTGGAGCTTTTCTGCTTGTTAGACTGGGCACAGAAAATCAATTTTATTGTATTTGCTGGGAAGTGTCCCAATGAAGGCAGGAATGATGCATCTGACTCCATGTTCTCAGGAGGCTAATTTATTAATTTATGATACTGTATTATATTAAAGAATACTATACTATACTAAAGAATACAGAANAATGCTGCATCAGTTTATTCCTAAAAGCCACTGTTTCTACAACTGAGCCAACTCCAAGAGTTTAAAACAATCCAGCTCTAAATAATACCCGACACAGTTATGTCCCCCAAGAACACATGATGGGGAGCAAAGAACTGACAGCACTGAGAGACCAAGGGGGAAAAAAAAAATTCTTGGACATTTAATCTTAAAACAACATCATGACACAAAGCAGACATTGGACTGACTGCAAGTATCATTCCTGGGGCTGCTCCCTGGAATGTGACACAAAAGGGGACACACAAAGAACAGCCTTTAGCCAGCAAACGCTTCTGTATTTTCACAATCACTGAGGCCTAGGACATTAAAATGCTGGGAGCTGTGTGCAAGGGGGAATGACAGGGATGGGTTTCTCACCATAAAACAGGACAAGTGGGATCTGGTTGAATACATTTTAGAGCAGAAACAATTAAAACCTTTCCAGAAACTCAAGTTTCTGATGGTCTTACTCACAACTTGCTATGGGCCAAAACCTGCTCCATGGTTTTGGGTTCTGAGCACATTTTACTCCATTCCTAGCAACAGGCCTTGCATATCATAAAGCCACAAAGAATTTACAGTTTCATTCCTTGTGACAGGCTCTCTAAAGGTGCCCCACAGGTCCTCTCTGGATTGAAGAACACTCTTAAAAAACACATGCAAAGGGAAAGGAACAGACGCAGTGTTATAACGCACCCTCACACTTTGCATTTCCATTGCACCTTCTACTGATGAGTTCAGAAAAATTAATGAATTAATTTTCAATGCTCCTGTGAGGTTGTTAATTATCTGCTATCATTTCCCCCATTTTTCAGAGGTTAAATGACCCAGGGCCACAAAGGAAGATTGTGGCAGACTTGAAAATAAAACCCAGATCTCCTGACTCCCAGTTCTATCATTATGTCTTTTCCCAGAGCAGCCTTTGGGAAGACAGCAGAGCTTAGTGAACTACTTTGTGTTTATTAGAGTTGGCATAATTGTCCCTTTCTCTTCTCCCCCTTCCCAAGACAAAATCTCCTCTTTAGTCCTCAGCACAGATCCATCACAGTATCTGTCTTCAATGAATTTACTCAGCCCTCTAGAACTTCTGCCTGGCAATCCCTGCTTTGAAATGATATATACAGACAGGAAAACTCATTTGTTTCATTATGCAAAGTTTAAGGTGGGTTTTGGAACCATGTTGGGACCTCCCAAGGCATGAGACTACAGAGCAGAGGACTAAACTGCAATTCAGTATTTTAAAACCACAACAGAAAATGAAAACATGAGCTGACAAAAGTTGTATTTTGGCTGCCTTAAAAGAAATCTCTCCTTCCAAATCAGCTTCTGTGATGCTTGCTGTGAAATCCCCTTTTCCTCTGCTTTTCACAATCCAGAAAAATGATGAATATTAATAAATTGATTTGATGATCCACCAAATCAAAGGGAATGGCTGATGTGAGTGAGTGACAAGAGTTAGAGATTGAGTGGGTTCTACCAGCTCGAGATTGAGGCCAGCACAGACACAACACAAGCAGTGATATTTTTGTGCTGACATCTCCTACCTAACCCACAAGCTTCTGAACATGAGTGTCCTATCACCTTCTGACCATGATGCAAAACCAACACCTTGAGAAGAGACCCAAGGTTTCTGTGTCATCGTGCCAGCACCAAAAGCTCTCCTCTCCCCTCAATGCCACCTGAGGCAGCTCCAGCCCCATACTGTGACATGAACCTGTTCAGAAGTGACTTGTTCTGGGAACCAAAGCAGAATTTTTCTTCCACTGCACCTCTCTCAAAGGTTGCTAGAACAAAACAGCTGCCAAGTGCATTTGTGTGACACTTGAGTGAACTGTGATGAACCCAGACCAGCTCCCTCTTTCACACTGCCACAGCCTGGGAACCTTTATCCTGCAACTTTTATGATAATATTTATTCAGGATTAAATCCCACTTTGTCCAGGTGCTGCAAGGTGTGTATTTTCATGGCATATCAGACCACCAGGCCAGCATCCATGAGTAGACATCAGAAGTGCCAGGCTACAGAAAATAGTGTGCCTTTCCTGTTTCCCTCCTTGATATGCTCAGCTCCAGCACAAACTTGTTTTTTAAAACACTTGTTATTTAAATCATTATTACCCAATCCAGCTCTGATTTTCCCACTTCTCAGTGCAACTGCAGGACACGAGCCCCACACTGGGCACTAAAGCTGCCACCCCAAAACAAGGACTGCTGTTCTGGCCAGAGCTTCTCCAACAGAGTCCCACCGTTCTAACCATCTACCATGGGCAAACCCCAAACCAGACTTGGCAAAACTCCTTTAATTTTCCTCAGGGATAATGCCTGGACAGCAGAAACCAGCTCAGCCTTTCAGTAGCCAAGCACAGACAGTGAAGAAGAGGAGGCCAGCAGTGAAAATGCTGCAGATGTCCCTACCCAGGGCAGGGGGTTGGAGCAGATGAGGTTTAAGGGTCCTTCCAGCCCCAACCATTCTGTGGTTCCCTGATCCATGAGCAGCAAAGCCTGTGTGTTGGGTCAGCCTTTACATCCTGCACCCCCTGTCCCCCCAGGCAAGGACAGACTCCCACCTCCACACCCACCCCAGGCTCCTGCTCTGCTACCTGGCCCAGGCTGGAGCTGTGAAAGAGTTGCCTCTTCAAATGCATCCTGCATGCATCAGCTGGTTGCTTAAGTTGATTAGCAGGGGGCAGTTAAATTACTATGCTAATCCATGTATTCTCAGCACTGTTTCCTTGATATGGATATGTGTATATGCTTACTGGGAAGCCTTGATTAGTTCAAGCTTCAATGTGTCAAAGGCTCCAGATTCTTTCCAAAGAATAATTTTAGCTGTACTCACATCCCTAAAGTGTGGGAGCTGATTTGAAAAGGTACTTACCTCTACCATATGCTATTTTTCTTTAAACAATTTGCATTTCAAAGGGAATATGGCATTTATATTTGAATGAATATCAGTATGTTGCCAGAACTTGTCTCAAATGAGCAAAAAAAAAAAGATGCTGGTCTCCTATTGAACAAAAATGTTTTCATCTACCAAAGGAGCATCAAAGAAAGAGTTCCTCTTTCTAGCTCTAGACAGCTTTATTAAAACTATCTTTTCTGATGTTATAAAACACCCCGTTACGGCCGCGCTTACAAAACGTTCAAACAATTAAGCCCCACAAAACCCATCCAAATTAAGATTCAAGGTAATTTCCAGGTTTGGCCACTGCTCAGCAGAGCAGCCCCTAAGAAAAGCGAGCGTGCTCACATGAAATCCCATTTAAATGCCCATTTATTCAGTGTAAAACACTGCAAAGAGCAGGAGGAATGAAGGCAAGGAGAGTGGAGAAGCTGAGGGAAACACACACGGGGGCAGAAGGAGAACAAGAGCAGAAATGCAAGACTTAAAAATGAAATTAAAATAACCAGGATCCACGCAAACAGGGGGCTTGACAAGATGTGAACAGTGTGAGTCTAACAGGTAAAAGCCGAAAGGTCTATTGTAAAAATGGGATTAAAATATGCAGTTAAGGTTAATATAAATGCTGGGTTACATATGTGGAGTGACTTGTCCAACAAAAATTAAAGCACTCGTGGTTTTGGTCTTGTTTGCTCCTGTAATGGAACAGTATGAGGGACAGCATGTCTGCAATCCCACATTTGATGGTTTTTAAGTTAATAATCCTGTGAATCATCACAGGTTAGTGGAACACACACATCAGTTCAAGCCTTCGCCAACTACACCACCCACAAATCCCAAATGCAGAAGGAATACAATTCACAAGCAGACCCTGAGAAGTAAGATACAAGTGACACAAACGATGCTGGGCACAAATGGTTTCCATTCCCTGCTGCAGACACATTTCCTCTAAACAAATCAGCTACCAGAAGTTACATTCACAAGTGCAACTAATACACTCCTGGATTGATGAGATGAGCAGCCAGAGCAGGAGTTGTGAAGCAGAACTGTATTTTTCCATGAGGCAGCAGCGTGTGAGACTCGCAGGGGGCTGCACAGAAAGACTGAATCACATAAACTGCAGCCCTACTGCTCTGCTTTCACCATGTTTCATTTGTGCCAAGCTCCACGAGCTCATGACGAGTTTCTCTTCCAGAAAAAAAAGAGAAAGAGAAGGAAATAAACCTCTTAAGGCCAGAGGGCTGCGCTCACCAGCTGTTAGAACTAATGAAAAATACATTAGAGTTGTGGGTCAGGAAATCCTGACTCTTGATATCAGAGGGTTAATTGTTTCAAATCATGTTGGGTCAATTTGTGTTGCAGGAATTCTGCCTATTCTCGAAATGCCCTCTAATTCAGCACCAGGCACTGTCAAGTAGGTTAGATTGGCTGTGGATGCCCCTTCCAAACCCACACTGCTCCCTGGAGTCTCTTCAGGGTGGAAAGGGAGAAGCCCCACTGCTGGCTGCAGAAAGATGGGAAGCACTCCCTTCCCATCCTCAGCTCTGCAGCACGCCCAGAATGAATTCCCAGAGTTGGGCAGAACCCTTTCCTGAGAAGTGTCTGACCATCCCAGCACTCCCTTCCCATCCTCAGCTGTGCAGCACGCCCAGAATGAATTCCCAGCGTTGGGCAGAAACCTTTCCTGAGAAGTGTCTGACCATCCCAGCACTCCCTTCCCATCCTCAGCTCTGCAACATGCAGAATGAATTCCCAGAGTTGGGCAGAAAGCTTTCCAGTGGGCAAACCTTTCCTGGGAAGTGTCTGACCATCCCAGCTGTGCTTCCTGCCTCTCCCTCACCTACAGATATGAACCTTGGCACCAAGAACATTTGGGGATGGCTCTCCTGGGTTCCATTAGTTTGCTGCCTCAGCACCCATCTTTTCCAGGAGCTTTCTGTGCCCACTCTGGAGAGGGTGTGCTGCTCTGAAATCTGAGCAAACAGCTCCTTGCCTCTCCCACTGAGGAGAGCCCCATGCTGGGGAGGGAGGCATTGCCCAGCTGTCTGGCTGTGTTCTGAGGAGACTGTGGGACCTGAAGAGCTCTAAATTTCAGAGCCAGGTTCTTCAGGGGGGTGGAATTTCCTCAAGTGCTGCCATGGATTCTGTTCCATCCCGACGGCAGTGTGCAAGCAGCACAAGGTCCCTGCCCTGCTTCATCAGGCACCTGACATTACCTGAGGCTCCTCACACATGAAACAAGGAGTGAGGGGCAGGGTTGGACACAGATGATCCTTCAGGTCCCTTCCAACCCAAACCACTGTGACTCTGTGACAAAAATCTTTCCAAACCACGCTGGTTCCAGCACTGCAACTCTCCCCCAACACGCTGACAATCACTTTCAGCACTGCAGCAGCAAACTTGCTCATGAGTTTAACTTAGTTTTAAGACTTCTTTCTTCCAGAAGCATTTATTGACTCAACAAAATTCCTAAGGACAAGCAGCTATTCCTAGAGGAAGCCCTTCCATGTCCATCCCTGCCGGACTGGGCTCGATCAGCAGCACACAGAAGAGTGGGGTCAGTACTAATGAACAAACAAGGCAGTGCCAAGAAATATCCTGGCAGTGAAGGACGTGGTGCTGGGAGTATAACGAGGAAAGCTATTATTCTCAGAGCATGCCAAAGCAACACAGCAAGTGTGGAGGAAAATTAAGTCATCAGAGGAGACATCTCTTCTAAAAGAAAGTTAAACCCAAGATCTTCACCACGGGCTTCTGCTCGAGATCCCTCACTATTTATTCTGCCGGGATCAAAGCCTGCTCTCCTTCCCTGGCAGGCAGATTATTATTATTTTTCTGTAGTTTTAACAAATAACAGTAATAAATAAGATATGCTTGGCATCCTGGTTGAGGCTACCTGCTTGTTCAGGGACTGCAGCTTTAAGACCCAGAGGTGAGTGTTTTGCTGGCAAAAACTGCTTTTTGTTGCTCTTATTTGGCTGTGAATCCCGACAGGAACCGTGGATTTAACTTTGTGAAAAATAACAGCAGAGATCCAAACCATTCTGAGGCAGATACAGCAGAGCATGTGCAGGCCCTGAGGCAAAGGATGTCAAATGCTCCCCAATCCCTTCGACTGTCTGTGGAAATGATCAATAATGGGGCTGGAGAGGGGGTGGCAGGTCCTACCTGTGCGCTGGATCTAACTTTGGGAGCTTCCCACGGGCTCCAGCCCTCCCCAAGCCCTGCCAGAGCCTCCTGGGGAGGGACCACTGCTGGCATTCACCGCCTCTCCGGGAAACAGAACAAAGAAACTTTATTTTCGCAAAAGAGACAATAGATACCAACGCGAGATGACTTTTTCCCTTTTTTTTTTTTTTTTTTTTTCTCCCCCATTTTTTTAATAGCTCTTGCCACTGTAACAGCAGCTAAGTGAATGCATGTCTGCAGTGTGAGCAGTTTTGATAAACAGCCTCTGCGGGCCACACAACGGGGATAATGTATCCTTAAGTACTGCCAATGAGCTGCCATTCTGCACAGCCAATTACTTCTGTGCGTCTGTCACTCAAAGGAAAAATGACTGAGCCCATTAGATCAAACCTTTGTCACTGTTCCTAATGCACTCTTAGGCCTCATTAATCTGAGGGAGCAGCAACACAGCCGCCGGTGCCTCATTGCCTCCCCCACAACAGGCCCACGTGAATCTTCTCATCTCTCCCCCAAGTGCACCACGTTAATCAAGCTCTCCTTATTACCCCGGTCCCTGTCACGCCGGAGAGCGCTCTCTCTCTTAAATGCTCTCATTATGGTCCATCTTTAGAGCCGGCTGAGTGGAAAAAAAAAAAAAATTAAAAAAAAAAATAGAGGGGAAAAAAAAAAAAACAAACCCGAGCCAGAGAGAAAGAGAAGAGGAAAAAGCAAGTCCGATCACATTAATATTCATGACAATAATTAGTATTCTAGGTCACTGAATATTCATGCTATTAGTTTGGTTTTTTATGGGTTTGCTGGATGTCCTGATTGCTGGAGTGTGGAGGAAAACAGCATGGTTGGGACTTTAGATGTCAACGGCAGTTCAATACTCCAAACACATTTGTGAATTTTTTTTTTTTCTCCCCCATTTGGTAAATCAGCTTCAACCCTCCCGATGGCTTTAATACCTTAAAATCACTGGGGGGAATAGCACAGACATCACCTTTTTTTACTCATCACCTGCCAAGGTCTGAGCACCCAACCAGCTCGTGCTGCTCCCTGTGACCCTCAGGACACTGGGATGGCATTGGGTGGACAGGGCAGATCTGGGATTTTATCCAGGATATAAAGCCATGAAAATCTTCCAGAGGGAAACAGGCACTGCCTGCAGCTCTGTGGCACATCCCACCCTTCATCCACCTCAGCAGCATCAGGGGTTTGCCCACTCCAGAAAGGATCCTCACACAGCTCCTTTTTCCCTGAAGAGAAAAATCTCAGCAAACTCATTTTTCTCCATATTTAACTAATGCAATAATTTTACCCGATACTTAGTTCATTATTGTGCTCTGCTCCTTTTCTCCCATTATTAAGGGGTATAGCGTACGAACAGTGAAAGTTTGTATATGGCTTTAATACCTTAAAATCACTGGGGGAAAAGCACAGACATCCCTTAAAATCACTGGGGGTAAAAGCACAGACATCCCTTAAAATCACTGGGGTAAAAGCACAGCCAGCCCTGCCAAGGTCTGAGCACCCAACCAGCTCGTGCTGCCCCCTGTGACCCTCAGGACACTGGGATGGCATCGAGGCAGATCTGGGATTTTATCCAGGATATAGAGCCATGAAAATCATCCAGAGGGAAACAGGCACCAATTGCAGGCTTTTGTCACCTGCCTGCAGCTCTGTGACACATCCCACCCTTCATCCACCTCAGCAGCATCAGGGGTTTGCCCACTCCAGAAAGGATCCTCACACAGCTTCTTTTTCCCATTTTTTTTTCCTGAAGAGAAAAATCTCAGCAAACTCATCTTTCTCAATATTTAACTAATGCAGTTATTTTATCAAATATTTATTTCATTATTGTGTCCTGCTCCTTTTCTCCCATTATCAAGGGATATGGCATACTAACTAAATGAAAGTTTGTATTTCTCTCCTTCGGCAAAGGGCAAATCCTAGTCCAGAGGAAACAGAGAAAATGACCTTGAGGGATCCCCCTCTAGTGGGATGAAAGGGAAATCTCGGATGCACTTGAAATTGGGCTTTTTTCCTGTGAAACGAGCAAACTGCCAAATTCTCCTTCCCGTTGCTGCAGCTGTATATCACTGAGCCAAGAGCAGAGCCACCCAGATGGAAAATTGACTGGGGTGATTGATGACAAAAGTAAGTCCCAAACTTGCATTTGTGATCTGTGGCAAGTGCTGGAGCTGAAGTGTGCAAGGTGTTCTGCACCCGACTGCAGAGTTAGTGACAGACACCACCAACAACCACACCAGGCCACCCTCAGCTACCTCCTAGCAGGGAATTCAGAATTTAGGGCTCAGTCCAGCATTTATTTGCAAAAGCACCCACAATCCACCCAAGGCTTTGGGAAAACTGCCCATGCTTCTGAGCTCTTGGCTCGATAAATATTTTTACTCATCACCATCCTGATTGTAACATCTGAATCCACACAGTGACCCCCCAGTTGAAAAAGATTATTACATGATCTGCAAAAAGCACCAAGGATTTGATAGATGATCACAACTAATGACAGACAGGAAGCTCACAGTGGTAAGAAGGTGGAGCTGCCATTCCTGCAGCATCTGAAATGTCACAAGCAGTTAGCAGATAACAACCTTCAGCACACTCAACGATGGCCCTGGCACTAACACATCTTGGGATACTTCACATACTGTACACTCACCATTTTAAGGAAATTTAATAGCACCAAATTATTTAAATGAAGTGTTAATCAGGAAACAATTTATCTCTACACCATAAGCTATTTTTAGTCGTGAACTTTCTACATCAGTGGCTCTTGCTACAGCTCAGGCTTTGGGTTGTTTGGAGAGGAGAAGAAATAAATGACTCCTGGGAGAGATTTCAGGAATAAGTTCACCTTCAGGTCAAGCAGCTCAAATCCAAACCAATTCAGGAGTGATGAAACCTGGAGCCACTCCTGGCTCCCAAGCCAGGCTGAGCCAGCTCCTAAGGGCAGAGAGACTGGCCAGTGGGATGGACGGGACAGGACTCTGGCCCTGCTCCCAGCTCTTGGAGAAAGCTGGAACTGAGCAAGTCCAAGAATTACCCTTTTCTGTAGGACATCCAACTGAGCTGCATCAACAGAATGATGCTCAGTGCCATTTAAATGGAATTTAAATTTCAGTTCCTTCACCACCGTTTGTCAGCTTGGATTGAAAATACCACAGAAGTGACATAATTTTGGATTGGAGGCAGTAAACATCCATTTCCCCCAGCTCACAGTTTCCTACCAAGTCAGCTTACAAGTGTGAGCACCTTCCCTGAAGCCACAGTTAACAACCTGTTATTTAAAGTCTATACAGCATAAATAACAACCCTGCATCTCTCTGTGTTTTCTGGGAGAAGCTGCCACACAGAATCCCAGTTCTTACACAATAAACCCCAAAGAACCCAAGAAGGGGCCAATTTTCAAATCAAAATGAACCTTTTTCCAGGCAAGGTGCTTGGCTTTGCAACAGCAGGAGCAGCCCAACCTTCTACTCCTTTCCCTGCTTCCTGACAGAGCACAGAAAATATTCCTTTTTCCTGCTGCTGTTTCACTTCCAGTTTGTTCACTGTCCCACCATGACTTGATGTTAAGGGAAAATTGTTTTTTTTTGTTTTTTCCCAAGCCCTTGTGCCAGTGGAAATCCAGGAGGGAAGAGTAATCCAGACTTTTTTAAACTCTCATATTTTCATTAAGGTGGGGTTCTTTCTTTTCTTTTTTTTTTTTTAGATCTCTGAAATGGAAACTCTCAAGGACTGGAACTGAGTTTGTCCTTCCTGAATTCCCAGTATTGCCCTGATCAGCCTCATTCCCTCTATTCTGCTCACAGCACTGTTATGGGAAGCACCTTGGGAAAGACCCTCTCCATGTGGGAGGAAATTCAAGGCGTCTGATCCATCACTGAGGTCCAAAAAGGCTTCAGAGAGGGAAGGGGGTGAGGAGGAGGAGGAGATGGAGCTGCTCTGCTGCCTCACAGACCATGGTGGGAGCAGAGGAGTGGTTGAACCACAATAAATCACACTCAGAGAAAACTATTTGCTGAAATATGAACTTAAAATATCAGTTACAGGCAATCAAATGGGCATTTAATCCATAGATTTCTTGGCAAAGTTGGCCTGGAAATCCATCCTTAAGGGGCATCTTCCAAGCCCAAGTGTCAAATGAAGGCACCAACCAAGCCGAGCAGTATTTAACATTTGGAGATGAGGTAATGTGAAGCAGAGAAAATAAAGTGAATTTACAGGCCTAAAAATCAAACTAGGAAGTGCTGATTTTTCCTGTTTGCTCCAAAGCTCCTGCATGTGGCAGAGCCAAAACCCTCCCAGTGTGAGCAGTAAGTGACAAGCTCAGCCCTGTGATCCATTTTGAGGCACCACACAGGCTCAGGACAGCACTTTTCCAGCAGTACCAAGAGAGGAGAAGCTCTGAGGCAGCAGCACAGCCTGCAAGGGATGATTCCCAGGTGTTTTGAGCTGTGTGGGAGATAACTGCAGATATTCCAGCATCCTCCTGCCACTCCAGAACTCAGCCCCAAGAACCTCATCAGAGTTCAGATGAAGACAGGCACAGCTTGGGACAGTGCCCTTCTTTTCTTTATTTTCTTTCTTTTTAGTAATCCTTAACTGATCAGCAGCTCCTTTTTATGTTTGCTTTTAAGCCAGTAACAAGCAGCAGATGCTGCCCAGACATCAACTGCAGCAAAGTCTTTCAGTATTTCGAAGCAAAAGGATGAGGAAGCCAAGAGGGAGGAGAGAAGTTCCAACTATTCCCAGAGTGTTATTTGAAATTCACTACCTGAATTTCCCATAATTTGGAATTTCTGGCATAACTGACTTCTTTCTGTGTGATCAAACCTCAGGCTGGCCAGGACACACACACACACACAGTGAGAGCTGCCTGCTGCAAACTCTCAGGGAAAGTTTCCCTCTGACCTGGCAAACCAAGTAGATGCCAAAATATGTAAATTCCATGCTACAAACCTTCAATTCTTACGTATCTCTAAATATCTTTCCAGAAGCTTCCTTTTCTGAAGCTATCAAGTAATTTTTGACTGTGTTCAAATGTGTTAAAAGCTGAAATCTCTTTATTTAAACGTCTCCCCTGCAGTTTATTGACTCAGCCCAGCACTTTGCTTCCCTAAATTCAGAAGTATAGGGAAAACCAAAGCATTCCCACACCTGGCCATCTAAATTATACAGTAAACTGGAAAAAACCAACCCAACCATGAATTATTTTCTCCTATGAGCTCTGCCAGGTCAAAACCTGAACAAGGGTTTGATGAAATCATGGCTTCAGACACCTCAGGTCCCAGTCTGGGATCTCCAGGAGTTTCTGCTCAGTGGCACCACTTTAAAAACCCATCTCAAACAGCACCATTCAGAGTTGGAAGGGGAAAAAAACTTCTCAGTTTTCTCCTAATAAAGGAAAATGTCTCAAAAATGCAGGCAATTCCACCTTGGCTTGATGGACTAGGGTTTGGAATTAGATGATATTTAAGGTCCCTTCCAACCCAAACCAGCCTGATCCTATGAAGCATGAGACAGATAATTATCATTATTATTATCCAAGAGAAGACACCTGAATATCCAGGAATGCCAGGGCTGCTCATCCCAGTGGGTTTTGCACAGGGACAGGAGTGTGGGGATGGTTTTGCTGGCATGCAGGAGGTGTCTGCATTACCCATAAATGCAGAAGGCACTTGGCACTTTATGGATGTCATCCCAAACATGCTGACAGAACTTCCAGTAGCCCATTATGAGTTTTGTACAAGCTGTGCATTTTACAAGATAAATTGTCTCCAATGTTTTCCCTTAATGCAATTTTTTAAAATCCACTTAGCTGTATGGACAAGTACTTCAGCAAACAATAAACATCTTTGTTTAGAGCTCAGAAGGAGCTATAAACCACTTCCACCAATAAATTAAAAAGCTTTCCACAGAAGAATCTTGCTGTTAGAAGAATGCATAATACTGAACTTTCCAAAAGTGGAAAGAAGGGCTGTGGGTCTCACCAGGAAGCCATAAAAAGCCCTTTCAGATCATACAGCATTTGCTTTTCCTAAGAATTAGATAAGAGATCGTAGATTCCTCCCATATGTTAATGACTGGGAAATTATGTAGGGCTTTGGCAAGTACAGGGTAACAAATATACAAAGACAGACACTGAAGGCTACCCAGAAACTCAGAATCTCTTGTGGGGGACAGATCAGCAGTCAGGGCTTAAAAACCTCCACATCAGTGGGTTTGTAAATCCCAGAATGGTTTGGGTTGGGAGGCATCCTACAGTTCAGCTAATTCCACCCCCTACCACGGGCAGGGAGACCTTGCACACCACCAGGCTGGCCTGGAACCCCTCCAGTTATGGAGAGATACCCATCCCTATCCCAGCTGCTCATGGTAATTCCCACAGACACTGGAAATGCAGATTTTCTGCCGTTTTCCCCCATGCCAGGTGCTCCCTTACCTGAATTTGGCGAGATGTGTAAACTGCTCATGTCTTTGGAGAGGCCGTTGGTTTTGGGGCTGGAGATGGGGGCACAGGCTGAGGTGGCTCGGGGTGGCCTCTTGCCAGGGACCTTCACAGTGGTTCTCAGCAAGTCAATCTCTTTGCCATGGACATTCTGCATGTAATCCTGCAGAGAGAGGAGAACACCCCAAACACAGCATCAGACAGGCAGTTCCAGAGAATTAACACAATTTTAACAAACCTGGTTTCACAAGGCTTTGGCCCCATATCCTCTGCCCACACCCACCATATGGTTTTCCCCTTCCTTCCACGTTCCTGATAATCCCTTCCACACTTCACATTAACCCTAAAAATCTGGAGTTTTCTCACACATCCTCCAACTTCCAGCTGGGTAAGAGGTGATTCACAACACAGCCACATGTGGGAATTCACCAGCTCAAGGTCCCAAACATGAGGAGAAGGCCAAGTGCCCCTGCTGAGCACATTCACTTGTGTCTCCTCTCTGCCAGTGTTTTATGCCCTCATCTCCTTCTCCCTCAAATCTGGCTGGAATGGGTCAGCAGGCACCAAAGTTACAAAAGGGCACCAGCAGGGAAGGTTTCAGCAATTCCAACATTTTTTCCTTACAATATGACCCTTCCTGCACCTACACAAAACATCATCAAAGGGGAAAAAAATCATGCAAATTACATCTGATTAGAGCAAACACTGGGAGCCAGAAGCGGAAAAGGATTTTGCTAATTCTTGCTTGGAAAGCCCACAAAGGGGAAATAAACAGAAAAGCAAATGGACATGGGTGTTTTTATCAGAGGGTAAATGGATCCTGGGATACACCAGCACAGCTATTTCCAGGAGAGATGGTGAATGTTAAAGGCAGCACACAAAACACCAGAGTTCTCATCTCCTGGTACACAGGGCTGTGGTCACTCACATTCCAGAAAAAAATAATTGAAACTGGGACAACTATGACGACATGGGAAGCAACAGAAGAGACACTCTCTTAAAGAGGGCATGCAAGGGGGGCAGCACAGGAGAGTAAAATCAGGGGGGAAAAGGGGCAAGGGCACTGCACAAAAAGTTATCTGGGCTGCCCAGAGAAGCTGAGGCTGCCCCTGGATCCCTGGGAGTCTCCAAGGCCAGGTTGGATGGGGCTTGAGGTAGTGGAAGGTGTCCCTGGCCATGGCAGGTATGGAGTGGGATGGGCTTTGAGGTCCCTTCCAACCCAAACCACTACAGGACTCTGGGATTAAGGACCTCAAGAGAAAAACAGCGATTTGAGGTGGCTGGGAGAAGATCTGGGCTCTCACTTTACAAGAGATTTCCTGAATTTACCCAAAATCTCTGTCACTGCTGCCACAATCCAGGGAGATGATTGCTCCCTCATCAAAATTCTTTCGCCTTTGGCGGTTTTTTACACAAATTATTTATTCTGCTCAAAAATAATCAAAAATCTGGACCAGCAATAATTTCTTCATAGTTAACAGAAATCAGTGATAAAACCCACAAACTAAGCCATCACAGCAGCTTATTTTTCCCAAGCTGAGAATTATTAACAGGAAAAGGTGGGGTCTGAACAATTAGTGGGGAGAGGACACAGTGCTCTGCTGCCAAGAGAAAAACAAAGGCAATCCACTCAGGAAAATTCCTTCACTAGGTGCTGGAGAACAAACACCCTTCATCCATAAATCATGAACTCCACCGAACTTTCTTGTTTAGGTGTCACTTCTTCACAAATTAAAATACAATAAGCAGAAGATAATTGAGCATTCATTGCTTGTGGGTTGTAAAGTGAGGTTTAATCAGGGAGTGACTAAACCTTGGCACGTGCCATTTCCCAACAGTTTTATTTCATTTACAACCAACTTCAACTGGAGAACGGGGTTTTGGATGCAGTTCAGATGAAGGCTGGGGGTGATTTCCCAACTTGAGATGTGGCAGGGTGCTGTTAAAGGCCTTTTAGCTGGGTGCAAAGCAGGCTGAGGTGAGCCTCAAAACCACTTGAGGAAGCTGGGGAGTGCTGGCAAACACAAAACCAATGAGCTGCCGCCGTCGGAACGAAGCGCCCGAACCACAACAGATGCTGGGTAGGTATTAATGTCAGCTTAAATATTTATGGGGATCTATCAAATGTAAATAATAAAGGCCCTTTCATGGTGGGCAGGGTGCAGGGCGATAATCTGCGGGTCTCCCCGAGGAGGGGAGGGCAAGGAGAGCGTTCCCAGCCCCCTCAGATCCTCGGCTCGCTCGGGGAATGAAAGTTCAAACTACAAAATGACGCCGGGGCTTCAGAAGAGCAACGCAGGGTTTGATCAGATTAGAACAGATGAGGGTCTTGCTGTCATCTGGAATATGCTGTGTTAAAGAGAAGACAGCAAGCTGGATTTTGATATGCAAATGGTACAGGGATAACTCCCCAAGATGTTAGTTGTAGAAAATGCTGATCCGAGAAAAAAGGGGAAAAAAAAACCCTTTAACAAGGCATGAGGGTAATTCAAAGCCAAGTACTTTTAAACAGCACTTAACAAGTCCCTGGAGCCCACTCAACAGTGGGCCACCCCAGACGTGCCATCTTCTGCCCCTCAACAGCTTGAAAAAGTAGTAATTGCGAATCCATTTGCATTTTTCTTCTCAACTTGTCCACGTTCATCATTCAGCAAGGCAGGGGGAAAAAAATAATAAAAAAATAGAAATTAAAGGCAGCAGCAAAGCAGAGGGACCCCTCCCCAAACACGAGGCACAGAGGAGACGCGGGCGCCCCGATCCCCCACGCCCCGCGCTCGCACCTCCGCCGCCGCTTGTTTTTTACATTTCGCTCCTAATTATGTTGCATCTATTGCCATACACTTAATTAGCTGCATTAATGTGATTTCTTTTCACATAGTCAAGCAATTAAGAGCTATGATTGAGTTTCATTCAATTAGCCTCAACAAACATGCTAATTGATGTCCCAGATGCAAATGAGGTGCAGTGAGAGAAACCTGCTAGCAATTGAGAGTTGTGGCAGGGGGGACCCGGGGCTCGCAGCTCGCTGGCAGCAGCAGCACGGCTTAACACGGCTCCCCCTCCTCCTCCCAGGGCAGGGGGGGACACCAGCCATGTCCCAGAGAGATCCCTGCAGGACTGAATGCAGGAATCACAGGACTGAATGCAGGAAGCAGAGGATTAAATGCAGGAATCACTGAATCCAATGGGCGCTGTTCCATTGAATCCAATGGGCGCTGTCTGTGGTTCTGGCGGCTGTGGAACGTTCTGCTCATCCCAGGATCCGAGGGCTACCCAAGGTCTCCATCCAGAGCTGTGAGACACCAGGCAGGCCATGGCCTGCAGTCAGCACTAACTGGCAGCTCCATCTTAGTCAGAGCAGGGCGATGCTGCCTCGGCATCCATCAATCCATAATCCCCAAATCGCGCTCCCCGCGTCGATTCTCATCCCTTCTCCTCCCCAGGTTACCGCTCCACTACGGCGCCACCGAGGTGTTAATTTGACTACTCAAGGCCATTGACCATTATCTACAGGACTAAATAAACTGTTAAAATATCAGGGGGAAATCAAAAAAGCCGCATGGACTGAAGATGATGCCAAACGTTACTTGACAGCCCCACAAAATGAATTGCCTTGAGTAAGAAAGGAACCATGCGCCATGACACAGAATAATGTAAAGTAAAATTACTTTAGTCCTGCTCTTCTTACAGCAGCTCTCTGTTTACAAGAGCAGAAATTAATTTAACCAATTAACTGAGCAGGAGCCTTTCAGACATGCAAATTGAGCAAATGGGTATGATCATGTTTTCTAAACAAGCCTACCCAAAAAGTGACACCCTTGTTTTGGGGGGGGGGGGTCTCTTTCGATTTTGAATGCCAGCAGTTGTTGAATTTACAGCTGCACATCACAATGATTTCAGAGACACTCCAGCAAGGGCCACAAGGTGAACCCAAGCTATGTGTGGCTCCAGCTTGATGCCTATATCCAAGCTAGCCAGGAGCACTTCCAGGGATGGGGCAGCCACAGCTTTTCTGGGCACGGGCCTTCCCACCCTCACAGGGAGCAAGTCTTTCTCAATATCCAATCTGAATCCACTCTCCTTCAGCTTAAAGCCATTCCCCCTTGTCCTTGTGCTCTAGAACCATCCTTAACTTAAAGACATGGTTCAGATTATCAAAAACATGGATATAAAAAACGTTACAGAGTTTGAGGGTTTTCAAATTATACAAGAGTGGTGGAGAGGGAGAAAGCCCTTCACTGGGGTTACAGTTTTACCCTGGCAAAGGGGTTTCCAAGCTCACACTGAAATCACTCACCTTGGGATAAGCCACGGTCCACAACACTAAAATGCAAAATAATATCTGCTCCTTCCTCGAGGTCTCACCGTGTTTCTACCATCTGTCCCACTGCCACCCTTTTCCAGTGCACCACATATGAAATGAGAGACTCTCCAAGAGCAGTGACTTTCCAAGGCTATAATGATATACAGGTATGAATATCACACTTTTTTTGTCCTTTTCAGCTATTCTGAGCTCTCAAAAGCCTGTTTTTCCATCACTAGGAACAGGTCCAGGCTAAAAATCCTCCCCAGATCTCTGCCTGGTTTCCACTGGGAGATGATGAGCTTCTAACCTATCCCTGGTAGTGTCCAAGGCCAGGTTGGATGGGGCTGTGAACAACCTGGGATAGTGGAAGACATGGCAGGGAGGTGGAACGAGATGAGCTTCAAGGTCCCTTCCAACCCAAACCATTCCATAAAAAACACCTTCATTTTGTGGCAGTTTCCCCCACTGTTCAATCAGATGTAACACTCCTCAGGCTCCACTTACTGAGGTTGAAATAGTGTTTCCTGATCTGAGGCGTAATAAAAATTATTATGGAAAAGGAAGTTTATGGTTGCACCTCTGGATGACATTTTAAAGACTGTGTGCAGCGTATTTTTTGAAAGACAATTCCAATTTTGCGAGCTGACCTATTGGAGGCACAAAACCTATTGTTCACCCTCAGCAACAACCAAATCCTCTTCCCCCCAAACCAAGAGCAGCCCAGGAAATTGGATGGAGCCCTGACTTTTGTGCCTCTCCGTGGCAGTCAGACATATTTATTGCAAAACGCCGTCTGGAAAAGATGCAAAACAAAATTGCTAAACTGCAAAAAGAAGAAAAGGAGGGAGGGGGGGGAGAAGGAGAAAAAAAACAAAAGGCCCCCTTCCCTTTGCTTATTGAGTTCAAAGGCATAACATGCAGCACCCTGCAGCAAATGGGAAGCTACACTAATTTTAAAGCCATAAAACGCTATAAAGTGCCCTGCGGGGCAGGACTACACTGGAGCTAGTTGCACCTAAATAAGCCATGGTTCATTTACTTCGCAGCTTAGCCTAATGTAATCATCAGCAGATTCCTAGCCTAGAGTTGTAAGAGGCGCGGAGCCGCTGCCGCCGAGGCGACACTCCCAGCCATGGAGGGGCTGCCGCCACATCGCCGTTGATTAGAAAATTTTTCAGTTTTGACAAGCCCTTAATGAACATAAATCGCTCCTTGATTGGTTTCCGTGTGGGGCCACGGGCACACCTAAGAAGGAACAGCAACAAAAAATACCCCACAAGTCTCCCCAAGTCCTGAGCCTCACTGCTTTTCCCAGGAAGGGCCTGAGCTGTGGATGGAGCGTCGGGATGTGAGCCACAGTGGAATAAATTAATCAAATGGTCCTGGGGAATTAGCTGTCCCCCCCCTCTTGCATATAAACACGGCCATAATGTCATTCAGCTTCATAATACACAGTTAATCTTAAGGAGAGCCATGAAATGTTATTTTCTGAGGAGAATGGAGGAATGGGAATGCGTTCTGGAAAGCACTGATCGCCCCAAAGCGCTCTGTCCTGACAAAAGGAAGGGCATCATGAATCTGTTTGCTTCACGTTGGGAATCAAGAACATTAAATTTCAGTAATAAAAAGCACTGGCTATATCTATAGAGTGGTGTTAATCAGCTCCATCAGCATTGCAGGAGCAGGGGAGGAAGTCAGGGCAAGACTTGGAACACAACAACAACAAAATGTTGGTCCTCCTGTAAATGGATCCCTTATTTGCATAACATTTTAAGAAAACTCTTCCCCTTGCACTTCACTTCTCATTCAGCCTTTGTAACGAGAGCTGCTGTAAAAGACAAACCAGAGTTTTACCATCCTGAGTAATTTATGAAGCATTTATACCCACAGCAGTTAGCTCGGCTGGACAGGAAGCTCTAATTTTATAAACCCCCTGGATTAATTATTAGCTTGGCTTTTGCCTTTTAAATTGCAACTTATTCTGATCCTCAGAATTTCCCTTGGCTTTCAGAAGGAGCAGACAGACACTGGAATGTGTGTTTGCTCCAGCCTGTGCAGCTCTGCCAAAGCACAATTGTGTTTGCCACACTACTGAGTGCCGACTCCCTCGAGGGCACAGAGGCCTGGACAGATCCTTGTGGGTCACTTCCCACCCAGGATATTCTGTGCTGCTGTGATCTTCAGTTTTATATCTTCCTCCCAAATTTATCTTCACTCCATTACATCTTTCCGATTAAGACAATAAAGAAGTTTTCCAAGAAGCTCGAAAGTGACTGAGTGATCAGTACTGCTACAGCACTTTATAAAAATCAGGAATTACTGTACTCGTATTTAACCGTTCCTATCATTAATTTTCTTCTATCCTAACCAATGTTTCAGGCATGCTAGTTGATGCAATAGTAACTACAATAAAGCTTCAGATTTATCTTCATCAATACTCAAGCTGCAGGATGTGTTTTGATCACTGCTCTCTCAGGAGGGAGAGCCACATCACACATGAAAAGTAACACAGAATCCCAGAAAGGTTTGGGTTGGAGAAGACCTTAAAGCCCACCCTGTTCCACCCCCTGCCATGGACAGGGACCTTCCACCATCCCAGGTTGCTCCAAAACCTCTCCAGCCCAGCCTTGAGCACGTCCAGGGTCCTTTTGTCAGTCCAAAGGCTGATTTGAGGATTAGCTGTTTTTAGGAAATGCCATTTGAAAGGCCCTTTCAGAGAGCCAGCCAATATCCAGCTTTACATTCCTTCTGAGCAAAAACAAGGGGGGGAAAATGGACATACATGATGATATTTTAGAAATATGTAAGCATGAATATTTTTATTAAAGCAACATAAACAACACACTTCAGAGCTATTGAACTGCCTGAGGCAACAACCTGGAAATAAGGCTGAGCTGCAACGATGGCTGTGGGGGATATTCCTAATGGGAAGGGGAGCATGGTTCCTTTGCTGGAGCAGCACCAGGGGCTGACTGGCCACACAGGACAGCACAAGGATGAGGGGACATGGGATCCTGCATTTGCAAACAGGGTTTCTGTTTCCAAATAGTTCAGGAAAATCACAAGAGCTGGTAGCAAAAATTTCAACTGCAGCTCTGAGAGAAATGCTGGGACCTGAGAAAAGTGCATGGAGCTACAACACTTCCAGATACCAACACAGAGGACATTCTCTACAGCCTCCTGCTTCTCACCATCTGCTTCTTCTGGAGGAAATGGCCAAGCAGAGAAAGCTCAAACAACATCTCAAGCCTTAAGGAATTTTACAGTATTTGCAGGGCCTTCCCAGAGAACATGTCCATATAATGTACTGCTGAAGCTCTCGGGCCAAGTTTAGCCTAATGTTGGATCTGACTCTCTATCAGGCTGAAATGTTGCCTTTAAAAAAAAATCCAATATATTTGAGAATAGAGCAACACTGCTAACACTCACATGGGCTGCTCAGCCAGCCAGCACTGTATTTAAGGGAGAATTTGGAACTGTGGCTCCTGTCAGATGAATTGAGCAAACCAGGTGAATCCACACCTCCCTCATGGAGATAAAGCCAGATTTCCCCCCCTCAATCACATTTACAATCCCCAGGTGATCACACTAGACCAGTGAAGATGAAGGCTACAGGCTGCAGGCAGCAAACACCAACCCTGCTGTGCACATGGGGTTTGTGTACCCGCTGTGTTCTAGGTGGGCATCACTAGGGGAATGGGCATTCCTTCTCAGGTATTTAAGAAGCTCTTCTTCCCCCATAAGGTGCCCCAGCACTGAAATCAAATCTAGACCAAATTAAACATAAAAGGGGAAAACTGCCCTTACCAAAACATAGCTGTTTTCAGCCTTTTTCCCTTTTTCCTTCTTTCCATAACTGAGGCGCAGCGATGGTGAAGACACGAGAGCAGAGAAGGGACATGCACAGCTAAAGCTGTGTCACGTGCTGACCCGTGGCACGCTGGCAGCCCTGTGGCAGGCAGCCAGTGGTGAAACATCATCAGCTATTCATCAGGAGAAGGCTCAGATAAAGCAGGGCTGCCCAGCAGGTATCCTGGTGAATGCATTCCGGGAGCATCCCGCCATTAAAAAGCCAGGAGATGCCTCGGCAAATTCCCCCGGGGCCCTTTGGGGAGGCTGACACGGAATTTGCCGGCCAGAATTTTAGTGATCCACTCCACAGCTCTGCTCCAGAAGCCCAAGATGAATAGGGAGCTCTGGTGAACTTTGAAGCCTGAGGGTCAAAGTTCTCTCTCATTATCCCCAACCATTTTCTGTCGGCGCAGCTCCTCGGCGTCCCAAGGGACGGGAAGGTTTGAGGCTCTTGAAAAAACCTGACACGACCAAGTCAGGAAACAGTAGGGTGCTTATGTACACATATTTTTCTTCCCCCGTTTCCCTCTCCCCCCACTTTCTTGAAAAGAAACGAGAGGGATTTTGCTATTGTGTCAAACATCAACCTGGTGGCACCGGGAGTCACTCGTGAGGCTGGCACAATGCCGCGCTCGTTTCAGCACGCTGCCCTGCCAAACAGGCCTGACCCTCCCAGGGACACCTCCTCTGCAAAAAAGGGCCTCATTTGATTTTTCCCTCCCCACCCCAAAACCTTTCATTGTGCAGGCAATGCTTTCAAGGAGGATGTCAGGGCTGGATTCTGCAGTACCTATTTTCTGTGTTTAAACCACTGCTTCGTGCCTGAGCTGCTACCGAATGCATCTGGCAGAGACAACTGATGCACCTGTGGCCAAACCAAGAGCAATATTTAACACAGTGCTCACTATCAGCCTCTAAACATTGTAATTGGCCCTTCAAACACCAGGTGTTAGGCTCTGACTCAAACCAGAGGCTGGACAGACCAAATGATCCCCTATATTTCCTTTTTCTGCCACCACTAGAGGCCAGCCCACCTTTCACTGCAATTAAAAATTCACTCCAGAATTAAAAGAGCAACATTTTGATGAACTCAAATGATATACACATTTGAAGCAACCCAAAGCTGATTAGAGCTAGGCTTTGCACAAGTTTGGGAAACTGACTTTAGACAGCTAACAAAAGCTCTTTTCTTCACTGCTGCTTAATGGGAAACTTGGTAGGAATAAGGTCCTGATTTTTCAAAACAATGTAAGAAATTATCCCAGACAGCAATGCAAGCACAGCATTAAAAATGCTTGTGAAAAAAAGGAACAAAAAATTACTGACAAACAAAAACCCGCAAAACCAAACCAGAAACACCGTATCAGAGCTCTGGCTGGGGGAAGACCCTCTCACCTGACAATCCCAAAGAAGAAATTGTGATGCTCCTGCCAACAAAGTTTAGTACAAAGTGTACTGGGAGTGTGACTGAAAATATTTGTGGTTCCCTCACAAACCCTTCTGATCCACACAAGGAGGAAAAGGCAACACCGAGCCCAGCACCTTCTTCTTGGGGTGGGGGGGCAGGGTGGAGGACAGAGGGAAACAATTACAGGCTGGTAATTACTTCTTCTTTAAATGGATTCCCTCTAATCTCCGATGGATTTCCCTCTAATCTCAAAGTAATTACGTGTAACCTCAGTGGATTCCCACTCTGGGGGCGCCGCCGCCGCTCCGGGGGAGCCTGCAGAGAAGTTTCTCCATTGTCTGCCAGAGCAATGGAAAACTCACACGTGCACAGCCCTGGCAGGAACAATAGAGCCTTTTCCAGCAGCCAGGAAGGGGCCAGGGCACACACAACAGCCTCATCCTCGCTTGGTGACCAGCACAATCTGAGGCACACTCAGGTGTGCTCCATGGGGAGAGCAGAATCCCTGCTTCCCTTCTGGGAGCAATGCCAACACACACATCTGGGTGTTTCAGGGCTACTTCACAGCAGAATTAGTCACATTTAGAGGCACTAAAATTGGGCAGAAAGACATGAGCTCCATCACACAAAGGAGCAGTGAAAACCCTGCTCCAGAACACCAGGGCTGAGGGACAAGGTTTCTGATGGGAAGCAGCAATGCCTGGAAGCTACTTGTCATCTCATTTACCACATAATGTGTAAGAGACATGGACATCACATCAGAAACCACAGCAAAGCATCATTGTGGCAGGACCTGAGACCATAAAATCTTGTGTCAAGGCAGGGGAAAAGTGCTAATATTCCACAGACAGGGGCAAGCACAGCATCAGTGTGGCCAGACATGGATGTGGCACTTGGGGAGGGGGTTTAGTGCTGGGCTGGATGATCTTAAGAGTGCTTTCCAACCTTAATGATTCTAGGGTTCCATGCTCCTCAGACACCACCCAGCTAAAGTAGAAGTTTCCTGCCAGTTCCAGATGCAGGTCTGTAAACCCCAGAATTTATAGAAAATGCATCAAAACCTTAATTTTCACTCCTTAATGAAAACGTGACCAGGAGCTCAAGATGCCACCAATAGGTTTAGAAACAACTGACCCTAAAAACATTACAAGTGGCAACCCTCTGATTTGCATGTGTTGGATGATGATAAAATACAAGATCAGGTATTATATAAAACCACACATACATGTATATCTTTATATATATTTATATACTTGCATTTATTTTTATATATTTATATATGTAGGTAGATATTTCTATATATCAAATATCCATATATCTTACATCATTATCTACCTATCTATCTATCTATCTATCTATCTATCTATCTATCTATCTATCTATTATCTATTTATCCATCCATCCATCCATCCATCCATCCATCTATTATCTATCTAATTATCTATCTATCTGTCTATCTGTCTGTCTGTCTGTCTGTCTGTCTCTATTTATATATATGTATAATATATATTTTAGCTTGGTGAGGGTCACATCATGATTTCTGGGGTGGGCTAGTCCTGAGTGGGATTTCTGTGCTCCTTCCACCCCCAAATCCACACTAGGAATTGTGCCACACACTCTGAGGGACAGACAGCATCCTTGGGACAGGGATAGATGCCTCAACATGGAAAAGTTGTATGGAACAGTTTTTAATGGCTATGCCACTTCCAAAAAGCTGCTCAGAGTTACTCCTGGATAAACCACAAGCCCTGCATGCTGACAAAGACCTCTCCTCACTCTTTACTACCCCTAGGAAACTTTCTTGTGAAACCAGTTGGTTTTTAACCCTGGCATCAACAGCAAGCCCATAAAAGAAAATAAAACAGAAAATAAAGCAGGAAATGAAGGCTTTAAACAGTTCCAGCAGGCTCTTGGGATGCAGGGAAGCCCCAGTCCCAGAGGAGTCAGAGGAACTGGAGTTTGCTCAGACCTCAGGTGATGATTCCCTGGGAGGGAGGGCGATGAGGAGCGAGGAAGAAGCTGCTCCCTGAGCACAGAGGTGCCACCAAGGTCTGGCTGAGCCTGCAGCCAGGGCTGGGGCTCCCAGGGCAGGGGTACTCACGTGCAGGCTGGGGTGGTAGGTCAGCACGCCGTTGTCACACAGTGTCACGTACTTCTTCTTCCACTCCTTGTTCAGGGACTTGCCACTCCGCTTCAGCAGCATCCCCTGGTGGGGCACAGAGAGGGAAAAGGTGAAATGGCAGCACAAACAACACACAACTGCCTAAGACACAGACAGAGAGCAGAGTCACTGCCTTTCCAGATGAGCATTTTCAGACAGGCTTTCCCCTGCCTCTCCCACAATGCACATTCCCTCCACTGGCTTTGTCCAGTGGGTAGAAAAACCCTCTTTTTCCTTGAATTCCATGCCTCAGGAAAGCACATTTTCGTGTGGCCCACATGGATTCCCAATGGATGAACACACCATGCTCTGCATTTCCTAACCCTCTAAAATAAAGGATGAGCCCAGGTTGAGGGAGGATCCTGCAGTGTGGCCTCTCCCTGCAGCATCTCCTGGGGATTCCATGCCCTCAGAAGAGCACACAGCTGTGTTCTCATTCCCTCTGCACAAAGGGGACACCACCATGGAAACCCCTCATTCCAGCAAAAGAAACCCCAATCCCAGGCAAGAGTAACAAAACAGAACCAGAGCAAATACAAAGTGTTTCAAGTAAATCCTGGGAAATTAATGACAGAGGTGTGACTGGAGAAGAAAGGAGGTGGGCAAAGTGAATCTCCTTTCCACAATATTCAATCAAGGATGAATGACAACCATCACAGAATTCCAGAATAGTTCAAGTTGGAAGGGACATTAAAATGCAGTTCCAACCCCCAGCATGGGCAGGGACACCTTCCACTGGACCAGGTGGCTCCAAGCCCTGTCCAACCTGTCCTGGAACAATGCAAGGGATGGGGCAGCCACAACTTCTCATCAACAGCAAAGATTAAAAGTCATCATTGTGTTCCAACAGACAGACAGGAACTGCTACTGTACATTGACCTGTTCTCAGCTGCAAAACCAAAATTCACTTTGAAAACTAAAATACCACGTGCTGTAGAACACTCCAGTTACACTACATGAAGGATGCGCTTCCTTAGGAAATTTTAGTTTTCAACCCAAGCCAGAAGGCAGTTCCTAATGGATCCAGACAGTGTTGTAGCTGTGCAAAGCCTTACTGGAGTGTCCAGTGGAGATGCCATGCTCAGTAGCCACCACAGGGACACAGTGACTGGTGTCACAGATCAAGCTCTGAGCAAAGCAGACACATATCCATTTCAATAAATCCCAACCAGCAATCCACCCAACACAAACCTCAGCTCCCTAATCCCTATAAAACAAGTTTTTCCCTTCTCACTGTACAAGGCAATTAAAACAAAGGGAAAACAGAACACAGAAAGATGCCCTGCCAAGCACGGCACTTCCAGCTCCCATGGAGTCGTTAACAGTGGCTTAAGCCTTGAAAACGAGTTCCACTGTTTGTTTCCCCATTAAACTTGCAGCTTTATGGAGTGATCCCTCTGCAGACCCTATCCCAAAGCCAGGAGGGGACACAGGTCAGCTCCTCTCAAGCAGAAGCCCTGCTCCTGGCCACACAGCTGGAGCAGAACTTCAGAGGAGAGCACTCCACGGTGGGACCGTGAAGAAAAGCTCTGCTGGACACTGAACAGCACAGTGATACAAACTCCCAACTTTCTGCCTGCCTCTGGGTCACATGTCTGTATTTTTTTTTATTTTATTTTTTTTTGTTCTGCTCCTTGCTAGAACTCAAACTTTTCCAAGGAGAGCGGGGCTTCTGAAACGCCTCCTCACAAAAGCTCCTGCTCATCCCAATTACTGCCAGCCGGCGCCTGGAGACGTTGTTTTCTTCTATTAAAAAATGAAAGCTTACTTCTGCCTTTGACTCTCCTGTTTGTCTATAGGAGGTGATCTGTCTCTTCACCTTTCCCATCTTTCATACCTCACCTGCAGCACAGCACTGGTGTTTAGGGGGACCCAATTCTAGTTAGTGCTGTGCTGTGGGGATCAAAAATTACTGTTTCTCTTCACTGGTTTGTTCTTCAGACCTTCTAATGGGGAAAATGCAGCAAGGATCACAATGGGGATTTTTTTTTCCCCCTTTGCCTTCTTTTTTCAAGTTTTGAAGCCAGTAAAATGTACATATTTCATAACCTTTTAACTGCCCCTTTGCTATACAGAAAACATGTTATTACTTACATAATTTTCAATTTGTGTCAATTATAATCTCAGTAAAGAGTGAAAAATCTATGACCGTCATGATTTTTACTACTTAAAGTTTTGCTGCTATGTATGAATTGCACAATTCATAAAAATATGCTATTGTATGAATTATGACATTCAAGTTTTGGATCTAAATGAAGAAAATTATTCAAAATGAGGTTTTACCATGTTTATAAAGCAGAACTCTGTGCTTTGATGTAAAAAACCAAACAAAAACCAACCCACCCAGCTCAGAACTGAACAGGGATGATGGACCTATTTGTGCCTAGCTAACAAACCAGACTTCCCAACCCATTTTCTTCAGGCATTCCTTTGGCAAAGAGAATCATTTTCACATTAAGTGATAATTAAAAGTATCTTGAAGTACCTGGAGAGCAAACTGCTGTGAATACAAGGAGCTAACTTAAAGTGCTATAAAGCAAAGCAGCCCATATAAACCACAGTTTTTATCCCCAAGGCCACCACTTTGTGGTAATTTTAGAGAATGGTCTGGAGAAATGGTCTTAGAATCAGAGTTTAGATCAGTTATAAATGCACTTTAACGTTAGCTACACGTAAAAAAAATGGCCCACATGACAGGATATGTTATTTAAAAGAAAAATAAAAGGCAGCCCCTTGCTTCAGTCACATTGTGGCTACATTTGAGCCACATCAGATCCTGTGCTGAGGAAATGAGATCCAGGGGTTCCTGCTGACCCCTGGTACCTCCAGGGCAATTCAGAGGCAGCTTGGGCACATCCCCAGTCAGTGCCAAACAGGTCCCCACATACACATACTACACTGGAAAAATCCCATTTCAGTCCCCAAGCTAGGCAGGAAGAGCCTACGTAAATCTTCACTCCAAATACCAATTTTTTGGGTCTAAATAATCCCTGCCTCAAACAATTATTAATTGGATGATGCTATTTTCCCCCAATTTCTACGAAATCTTTCATTTCTCACAGCCCTCCATGGGCAGTTGGGTGCAGCTCCAGAGCCTCCAGACTCAACACTAAGAATTTAACACCTCTGATTTCCACACAAACCCAGAAGAACTTCACACCTCCAATAGCTTTTTAATTTATTTTTTTTACCACCTTCCCTCCAAAACTGCAATTCTGTGTTGAAGGGAGGAATGGTGAGTCCTCCAGCTTGTGGTTTGAAGGAGCTGGAGGAAAAAGGCTCCAAGTGGAGTGCAGGGAGCTCAGTCCCTGGGTTTTGCTGGAGGATCCAGGGAGCGAACGGAGCCGGCTCTCCATTAGTAATGTGTGTGCTACATCTACTCCCAGGAGGTCATTGCAAGCCAAAAGCAATGTTAAGTGTACAAGCTTTAAATAACTTACAAAGTTAATGTAATGAATGCAAGTGTGATCTGAAATCCATCACTCAGTGGCTTGCTGTAGCCTCAAGCTGTGATAAAACACCACTCATAAATTTATATTAAAACTCTGTTCGATAGCAATTATTTACCAACAAAGATTTATTGATTGCATTTGCTGTTAGGGACTGGGGCCCTAACTGAGTCAATCAGCTTAGGCTGCTGAGCTCCAGGGCACCTGGGGAAGGTACAGACTGCCAGCAGGCTCTGCAATCCCAACATTACCGTGGGAGCAGCAGCAGCTAATGAAAAGCCGCCAGCCCCGGATTGATTGGAGCCAAGGTGGAAAGAAAACAACACACCCAGCACTGGTGAAGGGACCAGGGCTTGTGCAACACCCAGCTCACCTGAATACACAGCAACCTGCAAAATCTGCCTGCTCTGGGTGCCCTCTGTGAGCTCCAAACCTTGCCTGATTAAATAACGACTCAGTGGTGAAACAATCATCAATTTGTTCTACTGAAATATTTCAGGTTTTAAATAGCAAATTATCAGCATTTCAGAAAGTGACCCCTTGAAGATGCTGGCAGGTGAGAAGCCTTAAAAATGGTTTTTGAAGTCAGCAGAGCCAAGATTGGACCTTCTGGAAAAGGAAATACGGTACCTACAAGGCAGGGCTTGGAACTAGATGAGCTTCAGGATCCCATCCAACCCAAACCATTCCATGATTCCACTCTGGTTTCTGTTTCCTTTCAGACATTTACCCCACTGCCATGGCTGAGGTGCAAACTTCTGCCAGCCTTTTGTTTCCTCCCCTCCCTAACTTTTAGCTGAGCCCATATTGTTTCCCTGATGCTGTTCTGACAGAATGAAACAGGTAATCTCACACTTATCATTACCAACATAAATTCCTGATTTTCCACTCAGGGCTGTAGCTCCCACAGCCATGATTAGCAGCTAGCACTGCTAGGAATTTTCTACAGCTCCTGTGCATCCTGCTCAGGAAAGAGAAACTCTCAGCCATTAAAAACCTCCTCCTTCAAATAACTCTGAAGGCAGCCACTCAGTCAGAATCACAAACTAATTGTTACATACAAATTCTGGCCAATAAAACACCAACACCCACATCCTGTGAATCTATTAATGTGGGGAACAAATGCTGGTGAAGCCCCCAGGATTCCGTGACCAGCCAGCTCTGCACAGTCTGTCCAGCACCAGTGGGAGCACCTGGTAATAAACAAAGAATTCATTTTTCAGTGATTTTTTTGCCTCCTGAAGATTTAGTTGCAACAGGTTTCTGGTGCTTCACCTCCAAACAATACCTGCATGCCAAATGAAGATTTTGGTATTGACTGAATCATTGATCCATAGAGAGTCAGAGAATCCCAGAATGGTTTGGGCTGGAAGAGACCTTAAATTTCATCTCCCCTACCATGGACAGGGACACCTTCCACTAGACCAGGTTGTTCTGTCTTTAAGCCTAAAATCCTCTAGGGAATAAACTGTTGAAGATTTCCAGTGGATGGGGAATCCTTCCATAAAAATGTAACTTGTTTTCTCAGTTTCCCAAACTTAAATCTTTTTTCCCCCAGGAATTTAAGGGAATGCTGCTTGGTCTTTTGGTCAATGAGACATTAAGCTGGTTTAAGTTTTTATACTTGGAAACCTGTAGCAACCTCCTGATACTTAAAGGGGCCTTATAAAAAAGAGGGAGAGGGACTTTGGATAAAGGCCTGGAGTGCCAGGACAAGGGGAATGGATTCACACTGAGAGAGGGAAATTGGGATAAATGGGATATTGGGAAGGAATTGTTCCTATGAGGGTGGGCAGGCCCTGGCACAGGGTGCCCAGAGCAGCTGTGGCTGCCCCTGGATCCCTGGCAGTGCCCAAGGCCAGGCTGGATGGGGCTTGGAGAAACCTGGGACAGTGGAAAGTGTCCCTGCCCATGGCAGGGGGTGGGATGGGGTGAGCTTTGAGCTCCTTTCCACCCCAAACTGTTTTGGGATTCTATGGCCTCTTACAGTAGCAGAGCACAACTGGGGACCAAATGAACCACAAAAAAAAAAAAAAGTTACAAGAGCATGGAGTGGCTCTGAAGAGTTCTGAAAACAGGAAAGCTCAAACATTCTCCAGCTTCAGTATCTAACAATGACATTGCAAAAAACCCCTCCAAAACCTTGTATGTTCTTACTACAGTTGTGCACAAGGAAAACCCCTCCCACCTCCCTTAAAAACTGGCACAGCAGCAGCAGCAGAGTTTTGCTACAAAGCTGCTCCCACACTGCAGAAACTATTCAAATTTATGTTCTGCGCCTTTAGGAGAAAATGAAATCAGAACATTGCACCCAATTCTACCATTCCCTAAACACCAGGCAGTGAGTGCACAGCAGGTAATTACTCCATGAATGGTTACCTAATGCTGGGGCTCATCAGCCACGATTTCCATTTGAAGACAAAGAACAGAGAGGATCTATCACCTGACTTGGGGAGCAGAAGATAATGGCTTTGCTTAAACTTGAAGGACAATCAACCTGCAACTCGTTATTTTCCAAGCTCTCTGCACACAAGCTATGAAAGAAAATTAGAAAGATGTACTGAAAAAAACCCCAGTGCTGATTAAGCAACTCTTACAGTTCATCACAGCACCAAGGAAGCCTGCCACCAAAGGACAGCCCCCGAATTCCTGCAAGGAACAGCAGCTAAGGACAGACTCAATGGGAAGAACAAACTTAGCTGCATCTCACTGTTAGTGCATCTTTATTTTTAATCCCAGAATGGTTGGAAGGGAGCTGAAAGCCCATCTCATTCCACCTCCTGCCATGGGCAGGGACACCCTACATGATCCCAGGCTGCTCCAAGCCCCATCCAACCTGGCTGCTCCAGTATTTCACCCTCTGGATCTTGCCAACACAGGTGATACACTAATTCCTCCAACTCTTCTCGAGTTCTCCTTCAGCTGCAGCTCTGGGACTCTTTATTTGGCCCTGCTTTATGACTATTTCTAAAATGAGACTAAAGTCAAGAGCACATTGCAAACTCTACAGTTACAGCCACCACACATCCTTCCTGTGGAGCTGAACATGCAAGTGTGTTACAAAATCAATCTGGTATTTAAGGGACTGGCACATCCATTGTATTTGCTGGGAATGCCCCAGACAGGAATGATGCACCTGACTCCATGTTCTCAGAAGGCTCATTTATTACCTTATCATACTATATTATATTAAAGAACACTATACTATACTAAAGAATACAGAAAGGACACTTACTGAATGCTAAAAGATAATAATGAAAACTCCTGACTCTTTCCAGAGTCTGACACAGCTTGGCCCTGATGGCCAAAGAGCCAAAACAACTCACAGCAGAACCCAATGGAACAATCACCTGTGGGTGAACAATCTCCAAACACATTCCACATGAGCACAGCACAGGAGAAGCAAATGAGATAAGAATTGTTTTCCTTTTCTCTGAGGCTCCTCAGCTTCCCAGGAGAAGAATCCTGGCTGAAGGGATTTTATCAGAGGACGTGAATGCTACACACATCTTTCACTCTAACTCCAGTTTACCTCTCTGAACAGGACACAGCACAAGAAAATCACATTATTTTCCTGCCTTGCAGTAGTTTCTGCCTTTGTTGCCTTCCAAGACTTATTCTGCTTACTCTGGACTGCTAAAAAATAGGAAAAAAAGGAATCCCAGCCCTTAATAATCTCCAGTAGTTGGTTTATTAACCCCTTGGCACTGACAGCTGTGCTTTCCCTGACACCAGTGAAATGCACTTGGATGCAAATCATTACCTTGGGCAAAGGAAAAGCAGCATTGGGAAGAGAGCAAACACCACTGTGGGAAAGGCTCTGGGAATGGCTGAAGGGGCAGGCATGAAAAGGGAGCCCCAAAACACTGACTTCTCTCAAGAAACAAACAGCCTTGGGCAGGTGGAGGAAAATAAGGACTGCTCGTGCAGGCATGACCACTCCTAGGCAGAGGATCTGCTTTTCCTCACAGGAGCACTCCCCAAAATTCTCTTTATCACGTTTTATATTAAGTAGGGATTTGGCTGGGGGAGCGGAAAAGGGAGAAAAGCCATGAAAAGCTTAAAACCCAATTTTAACTTTCTCTCCTGACACTATAGTGTTTCCATAGAAACATCAGGAAGACCACTTAAGAGCAGCTTTTTTTTTTTTTTTTTTTTTTTGTAGCCATGTTTGGCACCATACCCCTCCCCTGGCCAACCTATTATTTCACAAATGGATGCTTTCTGCACCCGCTCTGTGCAGGCTCCGACGGAAAAGGGGGGCAAAGAGAAAAAGAACCCAGGATCTTTAACCAGTTCCCTTGTGGTCCCCTCCCTTTTTTGTTGGTAATATTTCTGTCGTTCTGCCGGGGCTCTATGGTACAAAGGGTTACACTTTAATTGAGCTGTCAGCATCTCCAACAATCCTATAAAACTCCGATTATGCACGGCGGGGTTAGTGACACACTTGTTATTGTGGATGCCCTATTTGCTAAACCCGGGCCCCCCCCCACACAGGTCACCTCACCCAGGCGACCTTCCTGTCATTAGCCTCGTCTATTCCTACCTCACCGCTGTGAAAATCACACAAGGAAAGGCTTCAAAGCCCTTGCCAGGACTGAATTCGACCAGGAGCTAATCACCCACAAATCCAGCTCAAATGGCAATAATTGGCTAAACTGCTCACCTCTCCAGAGCTCAGCAGTAATTTGGGATAATAAAGAAAAGAATTATTCAGCTAACTGCCCTGAAATGTATGCTTTGTGACCGACACACTTCACATTTTAATAATGATGGACACAAAATCCAATTTAATACAGCATCGGCTGAATAACAAACCCAAGAATGCTGGCAGGAAAAAAAAAAAGTGTGTGAGTGTGTGTTCCTTTTTTTCCTTAAACTGTGTTCCATGTTATTGTACAGAAAGGATTCACACTTCACGTCAGGAAATTTTGGGACCAAAAAGGCCTTCAACAACCAACCTCAGAAACTCTGCTCCATAATGGGATTTTGAAATTCAGTTTAATTTTTTTTTAATCAAAGGGAGCATCCTCCTTTAAAAAATAAATTTTGCTGAACAGTTATACCACTGGTCCTCAAACTTTTGTAGGGGTAGGAGAATAAATATCCTTTAAAAAAAAAATCTTCTGCAGTAGAAGGCCATCTTCATCATCATTTTAATTAACACTATTTCCTGACTTTTTCCTCATTTGCTTCTCCTGTGTTGTGCTCACGTGGAATGTGTTTGGAGATTGTTCACCCACAGGTGATTGTTCCATTAGGTTCTGCTGTGAGTTGTTTTGGCTCTTTGGCCATCAGGGCCAAGCTGTGTCAGACTCTGGAAAGAGTCAGGAGTTTTCATTATTATAATTTTCATTTTTAGCATTCTGTAAATGTCCTTTCTGTATTCTTTAGTATAGTACAGCATTCTTTAATATGATATAGTATGATAAGGTAATTGCTCCATTTTTCTACTTTTGCTCCATTCTTCTACTTTTACACCTCGTCCCCTGGTCAAGGACCATCAGCATCAATGACCCCACCAAAGAAGGGTCTGCCAGGACACACTGAACTGGTTCAACACTGCAGAGATCACAGAATCCCAGAATGGTTTGGGCTGGAAGGGACCTGAAACCTCATCTTGTGCCTGCCATGGGCAGTGACACCTTGCAGCAGACCAGGATGGGTGAGCAGGGCCCATCAGGATGCTCCAGCACTCCTCATCCACACACCCAGCTCCCTTTCCTCCAACCTCTCCCAAGACCAAGAGAAATAAAGGAAAACAGATGAAAGAGGCATTCCTGGTGGTGTTCCTGACAGGTCCAGCTCAGCCAGAGGAGTGAAGGTGGTGATGGTCATTCAGAGATGCACTCAATGTGTGCTGGGCACTGTCCTCTCATCATTATAGCAGGAAAGAAATCAGGAACCTAGCGAGGAAAAATGCTTTTCCTACTGGATCCTGTTTCCTGGAGTCCATAAAATCATGTTTCACATTCTCAGAAAAAGCTGTAAAAAATGTAAATTCCATCTACAACATGAGGGAAATACTTTAAGAAATGCAGAACTTGCCAAGACACACAGGACAGCTGCATAAAGAGAGCTCCAACCACATCTCTCTGCTGCTTGCTGAGTGTGTGAGCAGCCATGGAGCTGAAGAGCTCAGAAAAATGATGATTTACCTACTGCTGCAGCAGAGACACAGCTTTTTAAACAACCCTTTTCACAACGTACACAACTGCCTGCTCTTTCTTCTTACGAATCAGTCTGAACTTTATCATCTGAAAACAAAATCATTCTGGCTTCAGCTGGGAATGCATAAAAATGTGCAGCTAATTCACTCAAAAACCTTCTGGTCTTGGCCAAGGACCATGACTTGAGTCACACTGGAGAAGATCTTTCACAGGATGTAAAATTTGGCTCAAAAACCACCCCCACACCACTCAGCTGGCTGGGGTGTCCGAGCAGGGTCAGCATTTGGGCTGAACGATCCTCATGGATCCCTTCCAGCTTGGAATATTCTGGGATTGGATGCTTCTTTTACACCAAGGCACCTCCACATCTCCAACACCTCCCTGAGCCCAGGGAAAACCTATCCAAGGCCATTTCCCAGGATTTAAGGGTACAGCCTAAAGGCAGCTTTCAAGTGCAGGTTCTTCACCCCTTGCTCTTAAATTGTGACAGCAAAAAGGCAAAGTCACTGCTGTGAGAAGCAGAACTCAGTTGTTATAGAAATTAGAGTTAATAAAACATGAGACATTGCCAGTGCCAGTCAACTGCAAGAACTTTTCTGAGAAATTATAAATCAATGTTTTTGACAAGGTTATTATTAGGATTCCTGAAGTAATAACCTGAGACACCCCAACATTTGTTTTTTGTTATTTAATATTCCTCTTCTGAGAAGAAAAGGTTTTGTCCTGGCCTGCCTTGCTTTATATACAGCACTCACTCCTCCTCTCCCCCACTTCCCCAGCTTAACATTAATCAGGGCAATTTCAAAATAAAGGATTCTGCATATTGTGTCAGCAAGTTAAAAATTGTAATATTGTTTTAATGTTAAAATCACTCCAGATACAATACTTCCTGTGTAGTGTATTTCATGGCTCATTTGCTTCAACAGATATTAAGCTTCAGTCAACAATTAACTACTGACACCTTTATTTATTTATTTTTTTAAACCAAGAAGATTTAGCAGAAGAGCTAAAAGCACAGCTTGGATTTATTAGATGGATGCTAATTTGATGTCACCAGTTTATTTCACTTCTATCAAGTATCCATTCTTGTGAATGATAGGGTCACTCAACCCACATTTCAGATGAACTGAAACCCAGATTTGAGCACATCTTTCAGCCCAAAAATTGCTGCAAAAGGGCACCAGTTAAAAAGACCATTTGAACTGTTAATTGTTTATCACTTAGCACACTTTGAGATCATTCCCAAACGCAGCCAATGTTCAAATGGGGTTTTGGATTCAGCACTTGTGGTTTTTTGCAAGGACCCCACTGGCACTGCCTTAGCCTGGCTCCACCTGCAGTTTCATGGGACAGAAGCCAAACCATCCCCTTCCTGAATCAAAAGGCATTTCCACGGTGACAGCAGCAAAATCAAGCTGTCATCACAAGACTTCACTTTTCTCTGTCCAATCCCCATCAGAGGGATGCAGAATCCTGGAATGCTTTGGCTTGGAAGGGTCCTTAAACACCATCTACTTCCAACCCTTCCAAGAGATGTGAACCCAAGCTGTATTTTGCACCTCATGAGGCATTTCCATATCTCAGAAGCCTTGGGACACGATTTTGGATCACTGGCTTGTACCCAATGATGTCAGGAACATAATGTGACACCAGCCAGGGAGTCTGGCATCGAGTCCAGAGCAGCAGAATTAACAAGATGTTGTAAACATCTTGTAAACATCTTTGGAAATCTCTGCTCCTAGAGAAAACTGAGCTATAGTTCAGTGGCCAAGTGTGATGCACCACAAAGAGTGACAGACCACATTCCACTCTGAGCATTCCTGGAAGGACACCTGGGAGATGCTTCTGGAAGAAATTTTCCCCTGATTTCCCTACATTTCTCCCTGCAAAGCCTTGACTTTCTTCATGTGTGATCTGTAAGGCAGAACACAGGTCGCCCTGGGAATTTACTGCACTGGTCACTCAGATTTTAATGTTTTAGAATACTCAGCAGTGACAGCAGGTATGGCAAAGGCTGTTATTATGTGCTGTTTATTACGCCTTATCCATCTATTTATTAAGACTTATTAAAAGGAGTCACAGAATCCCAGAATGGGATTAAAGCTCACCCTGTCCCACCCCCTGCCATGGGCAGGGACACCTTCCACTGTCCCAGGCTGCTCCAAGCCCCATCCAGCCTGGCCTGGGCACTGCCAGGGATCCAGGGGCAGCCAGAGGTTCCCTGGGCACCCTGTGCCATTCTCTGTGCCACCCTGCCCACCCTCACAGGGAACAATTCCTTCCCAATATCCCCCAAACCCTGCCCTCCTTCAGCTTAAGGAGTCAATCCATAAATTGTTAAAGCAGAAACTCAAAAGATGTTTCCACAAACAAAGATATTTATTCCTTCCCAAAATCATGTAAAGATGCACACTTTATTTCCCTTTAAAGAGTGTCTCACACACATGTTGATCCCCCAGTTTGAACCTCATTAATATTTCAGAGGGAGAGACAACAGGAGCAGGAGCTTCTCCAGAGGCTACGATTGTTTTACGACAGAATTTCCCAGATCCAAGTGGCTTGCAGGCAGCACAGACAAACACCCCATTCACAAAAGGTAATTTATAAAGCTCATTTATGGATTTCTCTCTGCTGTTATTTAGCTGTGGATTAGGCAAGCTGTAAAGTGCTGGAGACAATCTCCCTCAAAAAAAAACAACCCAATATAATCCATTATTTATTAAGTGATCAGCCATGGACCAGAGGAAAGACTAATTTTTAACCACCTTTCCCAACTTCCTATAGATAAAGAACATGTTTGTAAAGACAAAAAAATTAAATAAATATATATATATAAATAAAAATGCAAGGTACCCAGAGTGCAGCTAATGGGATTTGACGCTGGCTTTAATTTTAATGAAGAAAGTTGCCAGTAGCAACAAAACTGTCAGCAGCAGCCAAGCACCATTAATAAAGACCCAGACAACATTAGTGGCACGGCAACAGTACAAAAGGTTCCCCCCGGTTCATGCTGTGCTAAATTGGCTGCCCAATTTTTCTTAAGTGTCCATACTATTTAGAAGACAATTTATTAATTTTTGTCATCCATTGTCACTTGACAGGCCATCATTTTGCATCCCGAATTTGAGATGAAAACTAATTGAAAAGACTGGCAGTATTTATGAGGGGTATTATTTGTCAATTATGGCTGCTGATGATCCCAGGTCCTACCAACTTTAACACCCCGTGCCTGGGTGGTGTCAGCCGGACCTTTTTTGATTTTTTTTGTCATTTCCATGTTAGTTCTAGGAAAGTAACAAAAAGCAATGATGAAATCGATTCAGCAAACTCGTTAAGGAACAGGGGCCCATCAATCCCTGCTCGGAAATCACTGGAGTGGGGGAAAGAAAAGCACTGCTGTGGCCTGAGGTATCACAGCTTTCCAGGACACCTTCCAGGGAAAAATCCCCATCTCTTTGTTCCCTACAAGCAGGACACATTTTCAAACACTCCATGATTGAAATTAACCCTGCAAATTTACCCAGAAAGGGAAGGTTTTACTCTCTTCTCACTGCCCTTAACTGCTTCTCTGCCAGTCTGAACGCCTGAAATGCCCTGAAGTTCCTAAATGCAGGGAGTCACAGAAACACAGAATATTCAGAGCTGGAAGGGACCCACAAGGATCAGAGTCCAGTTCTTTCATTCCAGCTTTATTTGCACTGATAACTCTTGCCCAGCCTTTCAGAAAGGTTCTCCTGCTTCCCACCTTCAGAGACTTCAAATGATGATACAAAACATCCCGGTGTTAAAACAGCAAAGAAAATGAGGTTACACCACCCATCTCATCCACCCGTGGTGGAGCCCAGGGGGAAGCAGCTGTGCCCTGTAGGCCATGGTGGGGCTGAGATCCACCGGAATCCCACAGAAAACCCCACAGCAGAGCAGGGAGATGCTCAAAGGAACCTCTGTCCCATGGGAAACTCGTGGAGAGGACCCATGGAGAGAGGAGACCACGCTGGAGCAGTTCCTGAATGGATAAAGGGACCCACACTGGGGAGATCCTACAGGGCTGAGCCCATGGATAAAGGGACCCACACTGGGGAGATCCTACAGGACTGAGCCCATGGATAAAGGGACCCACACTGATCAGTTCCTACAGGAATGAGCCCATGGATAAAGGGACCCACACTGTAGAGATCCTACAGGACTGAGCCCATGGATAAAGGGACCCACACTGTAGAGATCCTACAGGACTGAGCCCATGGATAAAGGGACCCACACTGGAGAGATCCTACAGGACTGACCCATGGATAAAGGGACCCACACTGGAGAGATCCTACAGGGCTGAGCCCATGGATAAAGGGACCCACACTGGGGAGACCCTACAGGACTGAGCACATGGCTAAAGGGACCCACACTGGAGAGATCCTACAGGGCTGACCCATGGATAAAGGGACCCACACAGGAGAGATCCTACAGGACTGAGCCCATGGATAAAGGGACCAGATGGTGAAGGATCTCTCCTTATCCCAATCTATAGGCCTGTTTCCTATGTTCTAAAAGGCTACAGTATTTATCTCTTTCCTCCTCAATTCCCTATTTAGTATCAGTAAATTGATTTAAATATGGATATTCTTTAACTTGTCCTGTAAGATACTGCACTTGCGTCTGAAGATCTGAACACTTGAAGATCACAGCTAAAACCTGATTAAAACACTCCTTTATGTACAAAGCACATAATTTCCTTTACCAAAAGCAATTAGAAAGCCTGAAACTTTCATCTACTATACCAAGTTTTCTCTAATACTTATAGCAAAATGGGCATTAAGGAAAAAAAAGTGCATTTTCAAAAAAAAAACTTGAAACTAGAACTGCATTGATATATATTTATTAGTCTCTATATAAATGATAACTTTTTATATCTCTATTTGCAATATACTGTTGATTAAATAAAAAATCCAGTGACAATTAAACAAGAAGAATTTTCTTCTATGAGAAAACCAAACATGTAAACACGAGACCAACCCAGCTGAATCCATCCCATTAATCCACACACGTTTCCAGAAGTCACTGCCAGCTTTGCTTTTAAAAAAATAATTCAGGGATGGAATTGCCTCATATCTTACATTTCAGAGGCAAATTCAAAGCAACAGCGTTTTTCCTAGAATAAAAATAATGTGCATTTAGTTACCCTTCTGCATGAGGTAACACCATCCAAGGCTGATGCTCATTTGCAATATAAATCCTCAACCTGGAAAACATTTTGGCATGGTTCTTACATCAGGGATGATAATTATGTTCTTGCCTTCCACTGTGTTCATGCCTGGCTTCTCTCACTCACAGAACACACAAGTGAGTGTCTCTGGGGCATGAGAAGGCTCTTTGCTCCCTCTGGATCACCCCCAGTGGCAAGATGCAAACCCAAAGCTCTGAGGAGCTCCATGTCCCTTGGAGCCACCTCCAAAGGTGGAGATTTCACAGCCCCTTCAGATATTTGCTCCAATATTGGAACCTGGTGGGAAATAACATTTTTCTGCATCTCTAATTGCAATTTCTCCTGTCCCAAATGTGTCACAGACTCACTTCCTCCACCCTTCCTATCAATTAGCAGGGAGGTACACAAGAATTTGCCTTCCTGTGCTGGGATGATGTGCACATACTGCACAACTGAGGAACTTCACAAACCACAACCATCACAGCACAGCAGCTGCAGGGCTCTGTGACCCACCTGGACAACCTAGAAGTTATTCCAAACTGGAACAGCTTCATTCTGCCATCAGCAATGTCTCTGATGCAGTTACACTGGGCCATCTTAACTCATATGTTACTAACTCAACTTCCAGGAAGATCCTAGAACGGGGTAGGTGTGCACACAGAAGCTTGAATCCCTAAAGAATTGCAGCCAAACTAAAAATGTATATTGCTGCTGAAATGCCAAAGAAAAAGGAGAACTTTACCAGGCTATTAAAGAGAGCACAGAAGAATAATGCTTCATGTACTTTGAAAAAGAATCAAGCCTTTCTGGCATTGAGAAGCCTGAATTACATTTCCTAGTGCTGACACTGAGATTAAGGAGAACCAGAGCTCATTCAAAGCTGGAGTTGATGCCATAGGACACAGGAGTCTCCATCTCCAATTCAGAAACGCCAGATGAAGGCAGAACACACTGACTTGCTGGGGAACCTTGTTCTCCTGCAGCAGCCAAACCCACCCCAGTGCCACGAGCCGATGCAAACACAGCAAGGAAGCTCCTCTCCCCAGTGCATCCAGAGAAGGACACAGCTTTGAGGAGGAGAAATTTGACATCCCAGTCCCCTTCTGGTGGGGTCTCTGGTGTTGAGATGACCCCGAGGTGTTAGAAAGTCTCTTTTTCCCAGCCCCGAGACTGAAGAAAAGATTCTTTGGCTCTTGTTCTCAAGGTTGTTTCTTTTCTCTTACCTATAAAATTCTTTCTCTGCCCTGCTGAGATCTGTCCAGCAGGTTGGGTTGTGGCACAGTGACCACCTTGGGGTGGTGTTAGCTTTTTATACTAAGAACTATGTGTACTTTATTTACAATAATTTTCCAATACCTGTCTCATCTATGTTAGACAATCTGTCTCTAATTCAGAAGTGTCACCATCACAGCAGAAGATGGAGGACAAGAAGAAGAAGGACAGGACACGCCCAGATTCCTCCATCTTGCCTCCTGAACCCCCATTCTAAAAACCCCAAAATTCCACTTTTTCACCCTATGACAAATTCACTATCATTCTACTCAAACTCCTGTGGTTTGTAACTCCTCACACAAAGTTGGTAATTGTTTCCATGGGCTAAAATCGAAGGCACAGGTGTTTGTGACTCTGTGCCAAGGTCTCTGAGCCTCCTGCCAGGGTCTGGAATCACCCAGGGCAGCCAGAGGAATGTCCTGGGTTCTGACACCCTTCATTCACCTCAACAGGCAGGAACTCAACACCTTTTACAATCCTGATGCTTTTAAGATATGTGGCTAAAGTTTCTCCCCTCCTGCAAGCAAACCAGCTCAGCCCACAACATAAAGGTGGTAAGGCCACCAAAAGAAAACAGAGCAAAACCTAATTTATCTTCCCGCTATTGTCAAGGTGAATTAGACGGCAGAAGAAATTAAGGGTCCTTTGTCAGCATCCCAACTTTCTGGAGAAATGCCCCATTCCTCTGGCTAAATCCACCCCTGTAACCTCTTTGTTGGGAAGTGTCAGCGGCGGATCAGCGCCGGGCAGGGTGACGGGCGCACAGAAGCCGGGCGGCAGCTATCGGGGCTCCGATCTGGAGCTCACCTCCACGTTAACTCCTACTGCTAATTCATCATCCCACCACGACAGCCCGGCTGATTGGGATGCTGGCAGGACAATACAGGCCCAGGCTGACCACCAAAGCCCAGCCCAGGGGAGGAGGGGCTCACGGGCACGCCGTGGAGAAGGCCTGAGATAAGTGCTGGCTGTCAGCGCAAGGACAAAGAAGGGCAGGCCCTGGGGAGAGAAAGGAGATAAAAAAACCCTCGACAACTGCTTTATCTGATGAGGGTTATGGCTAATTAATTATAAACTCAATTACCTAACCCTTACTTCAGCAGTCTCTATTCATTAAGAGATAAAACCTGACTGACTGCTAACTTTCCCTTGCACACCCGCACGCACAGCACGCCGCATTCGGGTTTGCACGCTTTGCCCCACAATTCCTAAAAAAAAACTCTGCAAAAGCCTTGTCCCTGTCAACTTTGTGCTGACAGGATGGAAGATTCCTCCTTTCTTTCCTTCCCCCCTGCCACCCAAGGCACCCTGCCATGGGAGGGCCATGCCTCCATGCTGTGCATTGGCATTTAAAAGCAAAGCCCTGGCATTAAACAATGGGCATTAGGGACATCAAAGCCCCCTTTTCACACCAACTCCCTGCTGCCTCCCCGGGCTTCTGATCTGCTCCACATTTCCAACTGAGCTTTTAATTTTGGGTGCTAGAAGCTTGGTGGAGCAGCTCAGCGGCATCAGCTGAACGCTATTCTTCCAAAGTTTGAAGGTAGCCACGAAAATGAGAACCATGAACTCTAAAACCCCTCAGCCAAGCTGAGGCTTGCTAATAACACGAGCTGAATTTTGCATGTAAGGTAACAAAGATGTCTGTTTCATCAGCGCTCAGATTCCAGCCGCGTTCCTGCCGTGCTTGGCCTCTCCTCCAGCTCGAGTTCTTGCCCCCATGCCTCGTGCTTGACACGGGCTCAAACATCCCTGTGGAATCAATGCTGCCCATTAAAGGAAGGCTCCTCTTAATCTCTTTCCAAAGCTGCAGACCTGGCTCGCTCCCACCTTTTGAATCCACCGATATTTCTCAAATCCACGTTTTTCTTTGGCTGCCCTTTGCTCTGGCTTTTCCATTTCTACAGGATAATGTTCTTTACTCACATATTTTAAAGAGAGAGGTCTCATCTATGTGTGTGTGTGTGTATCCATAATTATCCATGTTTATATGAAACAACAAGGTGATGACACTCACACGATGCCTCACATCAGAACTTTTTAAAGAATAATTTCTTCCACTCTATAGAACAAGGGATCCCAGCCCTGGGTCTGTTTCTCACACTTAGTCCTGCTTCAAATCCCTGTAAAGTGTATTAATGACCCAAGATTTTGGTTCATTCATGGTGTATGGCCTTTTAGGTCACTTTTCCATAATTTATATGCACCAAACGAAATAAGACACCACAGTCAAATAATCAGGCTGGGCAACACACATTATTTAAGCCCTTCACTGCAAAGACATTATTATTGTAGTATTATTATTATTATTATTATTATTATTATTATTATTATTATTATTATTATTATATTTGGCCTTGATTATTATTATTATTATTGTTATTTGGTCTTAGTATATGGTCTTGGTTATTGCCTTATTAAACAGGATTTATTTTGCTAACACTCATGGTTTTGGATTTGAATGATGTGGTCCAATGGTTCACTTCACTCCTGTGATGCTTAGGTGTGGCAGTGCTTTTCTGAAACCTGTTCCAGCATTTGGTTCCCTTGCTCCTTTGTCCTGCTGGCACCCCAGGCCTTCCTTACATCCCACCTTGCTCAGCTCCATCTTTCAAGACTTCCCAAAGAAGATACAAATATGTTGTTATACAAACTTTACAGAGAGACTTTTTCACTCTAATTTAACAACTTTTGTCTTATGATTTTAAAGTGTATTACAAAGACAAATTCAGCTATAATTAAAGGCTGTCCACTTTGATGGAGCCTTTCAAAATCTGAAAATAAAGATTCTTAAACACCATAACCCCATGGTGCAGCCAACTCATCTTTGTTTATCTTCTAGGTAACACGACAAATAATAATCACCCACCACGAGCTATTCTGAATATCAACTCCATACCTTCCCTCACCACAACCAATTCCAAATCCAATTCATATTCACTTCCTTGCTCCCTTTTTCCATTAAGTTGGAAGGCCTATGCCATGCTTTTATGGTTGAGTTCTTCCCACTGAAATTCCCTGATAGATCCCTGTGATCTTTTGAACTTTTGAACTTTCCTTGGCACACACACCACACTGCAACATCACCCATGTCTGAATCACCCTGTGCTGTCTCTACCCCCTCTGACCAACAATTCTGAAGATATTCCAGAATCACAGAATGGTTTGGGTTCAAAGGGATCTTAAAGATCATCTCCTTCCAACTCCCCTGCTCCATTAACAAAGTTTTTAAATCAATCCTATTCCCTGCAGCTCTCACTTAATCCTTCACTCAATAAATGCAATTACAAGTGATTAATAAACGTTGAATGAAAATAAAGGTTTCTGTTGGCATTCTGAAATATTAAGAAGAAGGTCTGCACTGGCTTTATTTGGAGTTGTTTATCTGAGGTTGCCAAGGTAGCTGACACCTCTGGTCAAATCCCAAACTCAAGCTGCTGGGAAAGGCAGATCCACCCATCCCCTTCCCTTTGTTTCCCACAACTGTAACAATCCCATGAAATCCCTACAGCAAAGGAATGAGGATGCACCAAGCCACAAATCAGAAGGTCTCATTTGCTTCCAAGCTCCCTTCCACCACCCTTCTCCCTCTTTTCTGGGGCTGTAACTCTCCCCTGTTTTGACACGAGCATGAGACCAGCTGTGCTCTGACCTCCCTCTTCTGCAATGTCTATGGAGGAGTTCACTGCTCCCTCTTTATCCAGCTTTGCTGCAAATAATGACCATTTTGAGTCTCTTCCCCTACACATATTCACTTTTATGTACTCCTATAACTTTTTATCTAAAGGAAGATGATTGTACTTTCAACAAATTACAGATTAAAAGAAAGAAACAGAAACATTAAAAAACCCCAATGCTGTTTTCCATCAACAATTCCACACAGCTCCTTCACTTAAAAATAAAAACTAGGCTTGAAACAACCCCACACTCTGCAAAAACTGTCCTCTCAACTGCCTTCCCATCACACCAAGAGGATTAGGGAAAAAAAGGAAGACTTGTCCCATTCATCAATAGAGGAGTTATTCATCCGAAGTTTATTATCTCAGGTAATTTGATCAATACACTTCACCTTTATAGTCCCGTTGTCCTTGTGAGCAAAGCATTTTGCCTTTTATAGTGAGCTGGTTATTATGAAGGCTATTCACAGGGAAATTCTCTGCAGTTAAAAGTTTTTCCAATTAACTACATTTAACACCACTGAAGCCATAAAGCGGCGCTGCCATTTCCCATCGTTGTTGTCGGAGTGTGGCGGTGCTCAGCACATTTGGCACAGACATCCACCAACACTTTGGGATGGCAGGCAAGGAAAGCCTGCCAGCTAACAGAGAGAGACTTTTGCAGTGCAGACTCAGGAGTGTGCACCACAAAAATATAGAATAAAAGGTGGATCAGTAGGAAGCCTTGGGAAAATCACAGAGAGGCGCCTCAGCCCTTGGAATGTTCCTCAGAGCAATCCTTCTCCTTTCAGGCAGTGCCACAACTAACTTCTGGAATGGTCTGGATTGGAAAGGACCCCAGAGTTCATCTGGTTCCACTCTGCTGCCATGGGCTGGGACACCTCCCACCAGACCAGGCTGCTCCAAGCCCCATCCAGCCCAGCCTTGCTGCGTTCCCTCCTGAGTTTTCTCACCCAGAACTTCCAGGGAATCACAGCACGTGAGGACAAATTCCCTGATGTCCTCTGGGTTAGGTTCTCCAAACCCCTCACCCTACACATGAGCTGCCTCCTCCTCTCTTCCTAACCCTCACAAAGGACAGGGCAAAAGGCTTCAAAACAGAAGCAAAACACCAGATTCTCAGGGATCAGCTGTTCTAAGGAGAGAAACCTCTAAAAACTCGCTCAAAAATAAAAAATTATTATTCCTTGTGAGAGATCCTCAGAACAAACTAGTTCATTAAAGTCGTATCAGCACTTGTAATTGGCCCTTGTTGGCCAATAGAAGGAGACATTTGCAACTTTTCCCAGGAAATTATATTCTAAATCCTTCATAAGGTGGACCTTGTCCTTTTCTGAGGAAACTTGATAGCAGTCTTTAGTATTCACTGGCATAATTAGGACTGCAGTTAATTTCATTAAATTCTCTTGCTGCTAAATGAAGCAGATTATGAGACATCTTTTATTGCAAGGCATGAAATTACAGCCTGTCAGCTGCCAATGGTAGAGTAAAACTAATGAATTACAGGGTAAATAACACCAGAATTAACCAGCCAATTTAACATAGCAGAGAACAAAGTCATTTTTACTTGGAGCCACCACTGCTGGGATCCCTTTCAGCTGAAAGGGAACCAACCTCAAATCCAAATAACCAGACAAGCCACGTTTCTTGGGCAGCACTGTTAAAAAACCAACCCTGCCAAGAAGTTGGGAGAAAATTGGTCAGATAGGTACAGAAAGGCATCGCTAAAATATTTAAATTGTGCTATGTCCAAGTAGTTTGTGCTGATGTATTATCCTTTACCCAGCCCAGGAAAAAGGGCAGGGGAGCATTAATTTGTTGCCATTATAACTGGTTTAATGGGGCCAGCTCTTCCCAGGCAGCACGAGACACAATCCCCATTAATGAGGGACAGACACACTGAGGGGAGATAATTAAAGGAAACGGAAAGCAGGTGCCACCAGGCACTTCCATCTCCTCCTCCTGTCCCTCCAAACCTCTGGCACAGGGCACAGGAGGTGCCTCCTCCCTGCACAGCAGCCCAGGCCACCCTCCCTGCCTGAGGGAAGGATGGATGCCCCTCTGAGCTCCCACAATCCAGAACTCTTCCCAACTCACTCCTTAAGCCTGCCAGGCTGTTGGACACACAACATTTTTGGGGCTGAGGAGAGAGATTTGCTCTGTGTAGGTTGGTGTCTCATCCCCACACCACCTATTTTTAAAATTGCCTTAAATTATTCTTATTTTAGAATTGTATTTAGGAACAAACCCCTTCTCTGCACTTACATGGAAATCTTGTTATGTGAAAACAGAGGCTGAGGAGAAGAATGGCAAAGTGCTCATCCCCACTCAAACAAAGGGAGATACCTGAGTGCCTGGACAGCAGGAAGTGGCCCACAACCCTGGCTATAAAAACCCAATAAACCCAAGGGAAATGTAAATAAAGCTTTCATCTCAAATGAATGATCTCACTTTTCTGATAGAACCCAAGGATTGTTTTTCCTACAGCACATTTCTCTATCACCAGGGAACAGAGTCAAGGTACATCAGGGGTCAGCAAGAGAGAGAAAGCCCCTGTTATTGAAAGGGCTGATCATTTCCTCATTTTAGCAAACATTTCAGATCTGTCATCACTCCTACACCAACAAAAAGGGTTAAAAATGGTGCTTCTGCCTGCATTTCCAACAGGTTTCTGAGAGACACCACCTCAAGTCACCTTTGCAGCCTTTTAGAGCTTTAAGTTCAACATCAGCCAAGTTTGATGGAGGAGCAGGAACACCAAGGGGTGTTCTGGCAGGTTTTGTGAAGTTTCATATGTGCCTGCAAGACTGAAAATCCCTGTTTTAAACAGACTGCAGCTGGAATATTGTGCTGGAGGATGGAGCAGGAGCCTACCTGCACTTGGTACCAGCATAGCACACATTGTTTCTATCCCACAGGTGAGGCAGGGTGAAAAAACTCATGCAATTTTTCTTTCTAGTGGAAAGTGTTCCAGGGGGTGGAATGAGATGAGCTTTAAGGTCCCTTCCAGCCCAGTCCATTCTGTGATTCTCTGTTTGACTTCTNGCCACAACTAACTTCTGGAATGGTCTGGATTGGAAAGGACCCCAGAGTTCATCTGGTTCCACTCTGCTGCCATGGGCTGGGACACCTCCCACCAGACCAGGCTGCTCCAAGCCCCATCCAGCCCAGCCTTGCTGCGTTCCCTCCTGAGTTTTCTCACCCAGAACTTCCAGGGAATCACAGCACGTGAGGACAAATTCCCTGATGTCCTCTGGGTTAGGTTCTCCAAACCCCTCACCCTACACATGAGCTGCCTCCTCCTCTCTTCCTAACCCTCACAAAGGACAGGGCAAAAGGCTTCAAAACAGAAGCAAAACACCAGATTCTCAGGGATCAGCTGTTCTAAGGAGAGAAACCTCTAAAAACTCGCTCGAAAATAAAAAATTATTATTCCTTGTGAGAGATCCTCAGAACAAACTAGTTCATTAAAGTCGTATCAGCACTTGTAATTGGCCCTTGTTGGCCAATAGAAGGAGACATTTGCAACTTTTCCCAGGAAATTATATTCTAAATCCTTCATAAGGTGGACCTTGTCCTTTTCTGAGGAAACTTGATAGCAGTCTTTAGTATTCACTGGCATAATTAGGACTGCAGTTAATTTCATTAAATTCTCTTGCTGCTAAATGAAGCAGATTATGAGACATCTTTTATTGCAAGGCATGAAATTACAGCCTGTCAGCTGCCAATGGTAGAGTAAAACTAATGAATTACAGGGTAAATAACACCAGAATTAACCAGCCAATTTAACATAGCAGAGAACAAAGTCATTTTTACTTGGAGCCACCACTGCTGGGATCCCTTTCAGCTGAAAGGGAACCAACCTCAAATCCAAATAACCAGACAAGCCACGTTTCTTGGGCAGCACTGTTAAAAAACCAACCCTGCCAAGAAGTTGGGAGAAAATTGGTCAGATAGGTACAGAAAGGCATCGCTAAAATATTTAAATTGTGCTATGTCCAAGTAGTTTGTGCTGATGTATTATCCTTTACCCAGCCCAGGAAAAAGGGCAGGGGAGCATTAATTTGTTGCCATTATAACTGGTTTAATGGGGCCAGCTCTTCCCAGGCAGCACGAGACACAATCCCCATTAATGAGGGACAGACACACTGAGGGGAGATAATTAAAGGAAACGGAAAGCAGGTGCCACCAGGCACTTCCATCTCCTCCTCCTGTCCCTCCAAACCTCTGGCACAGGGCACAGGAGGTGCCTCCTCCCTGCACAGCAACCCAGGCCACCCTCCCTGCCTGAGGGAAGGATGGATGCCCCTCTGAGCTCCCACAATCCAGAACTCTTCCCAACTCACTCCTTAAGCCTGCCAGGCTGTTGGACACACAACATTTTTGGGGCTGAGGAGAGAGATTTGCTCTGTGTAGGTTGGTGTCTCATCCCCACACCACCTATTTTTAAAATTGCCTTAACTTATTCTTATTTTAGAATTGTATTTAGGAACAAACCCCTTCTCTGCACTTACATGGAAATCTTGTTATGTGCAAACAGAGGCTGAGGAGAAGAATGGCAAAGTGCTCATCCCCACTCAAACAAAGGGAGATACCTGAGTGCCTGGACAGCAGGAAGTGGCCCACAACCCTGGCTATAAAAACCCAATAAACCCAAGGGAAATGTAAATAAAGCTTTCATCTCAAATGAATGATCTCACTTTTCTGATGGAACCCAAGGATTGTTTTTCCTACAGCACATTTCTCTATCACCAGGGAACAGAGTCAAGGTACATCAGGGGTCAGCAAGAGAGAGAAAGCCCCTGTTATTGAAAGGGCTGATCATTTCCTCATTTTAGCAAACATTTCAGATCTGTCATCACTCCTACACCAACAAAAAGGGTTAAAAATGGTGCTTCTGCCTGCATTTCCAACAGGTTTCTGAGAGACACCACCTCAAGTCACCTTTGCAGCCTTTTAGAGCTTTAAGTTCAACATCAGCCAAGTTTGATGGAGGAGCAGGAACACCAAGGGGTGTTCTGGCAGGTTTTGTGAAGTTTCATATGTGCCTGCAAGACTGAAATGTTTNCTGCAGCTGGAATACTGTGCTGGAGGATGGAGCAGGAGCCTACCTGCACTTGGTACCAGCATAGCACACATTGTTTCTATCCCACAGGTGAGGCAGGGTGAAAAAACTCATGCAATTTTTCTTTCTAGTGGAAAGTGTTCCAGGGGGTGGAATGAGATGAGCTTTAAGGTCCCTTCCAGCCCAGTCCATTCTGTGATTCTCTGTTTGACTTCTGTTTTTAACAGAAAAACCTGAGATGCTTACTGACCTTCAAAAAAAAAATTACATTAAAACTCCAAATGTAAATCTACAAACCCTACCTAGAACAACTAAAAGCAAACAAAAGAAGAACCACAGAGCAGAATCTGTGAACACCTTCCACTTGAGGGGTTGCTCCAAGCCTCAG